>JAPJBO010001212.1:0-59427 GCA_030068145.1 Diplonema papillatum | reverse complement strand
CTTGACCAGGTCAGCTTCTGGAATTGTTCGTTCACTCGTCTAACCCAGTCTCCCAACTGACCGCTGATTTTCCAGTCGGCCCGGTCCCGTTCATTCGCCTCCGTATGGCTGGTTGTCAGTTCTGACACAAAAAAATTTTTTTTTTTGGGAGCGCGGGACACTGTACAAGCCATGTTGGTACAGCGGGGCTGCCGGTATCCGGTTGCTTCCGGAGCGGGAGCCCAAAAAAATGCTTCTTCAGCACACAGTGAACGCCAGTCTCACTGCGACCTGGGCTGGCCTGCTAGCGAGCAGGTCCGACCAGGTAAAAAAACCCGCGATGCAGTGACACTACCCCCTGCAACAGGGTGGACCGCTTCGTCCGGTCGCGCCCCACCAGATGCAATGACTATTCTTGCCACCCCTTGGGCTACCTGAAAGCTCAATTGGTGGAAGAAGTCCTGGCAGGCGGCCGAAGCGGTCCGGTCTTCACGGAGGGCGCTTTTGCGGGCTATTTGCCGCAACTCCGTGAGTGCTCCAGGACACCACGCTCCGAAGGTGTCCACGACTAGCGGGACAGCGAGCCATTCCCGAGGGTTTGGCTCGTTGTCGATAATGCCGCGGTACTTGCCTTCTTTGACAGCTGTTGCGTAGGCTGTCGCCGCCCCCCCTGGCTTCTCCGCTGCCCTCTTAGCGTACTGGGGATTCGATGGCTGCAGGGGGAAGGTGACGGCGACATCTAACACAACGGTGGTGCCGTCCCGGACATAGCTGATGTCCGGGCGCTTTCGCTCCGTGTTCGAAAACACGGGGCGCTCGACCGCCGGGGCCAGCAGCCCGCGGCGGGCGAAGTCAGCGATGACGTCGCGGAGTGCATTGTGCATTCTCGTCCGGCGGCCGCCGGAGAAGCAACTACGCGCGTGCACTCCGTCAACGTCTGCCGAGCCTGTCCCGCAGAGACGACAGATGCTCGGCATGGGGGCGATGGGCAGCCCGAGCCGAAGCCGGATGGCCACCGCGAGCTCCGCGGGGGATAGCCACAGCCTGGGGTCCGCCTCCGCGTTGCCGTAAAGCCACGCGGACGCATGCTGGCCGGAGCAGCTTTGGATCCGCGCCCGGATTTGGACCTGCTTCAGGGCCAGTGCCGGCCCTTGGAGCTGGCCCGACCGGCCAAGCTCCTCTGTCATCGAGTCAAGGAGGGCCTTGCGCCGCTCGCCGTGAACCGTCGTGGACCACACTTTCTGTCCACGCCCCCCGTAGTTATCCCGTGCCTGCAGAACGTCCTGAATCTTCTCCAGGACGGAATCAAAGGGTGCAAGGCGCGGGTCTTCGAGGGACGCTAGAAAGGTGTCGTCCTCGTTGAGAAGCATCGCGTGCGGCAGGACGTAGGGGGTCACCAGGGACGACAGGCAAGCCTCGCCGTCAAAGGTGGCCGCGATGTGCGCGATCGCCGCTGTATCTGCGCAGGAGTGCAGGCCCAAGCCGCCCAGCCTGACGGGAAGGGAAGCCAGGGCCCAGGCGGATGCGTCCGTCTCTATGCCCGTGATCGTCGCCAGGCAAGACTGCGTGGCCTGATCGATGCCAGCGAAGTCAAAGACGGCCCCCACTGCGCGCATGAGGTGGACGACGCTGACGAAGCCGGCGCAGAACTTCAGCAGTGTCAAAGCCACATGCGCATCAGGGAGGGAGGCTATCATCCGCATCTTCCTCTCGGCGCCTTTGGCCGCTTCTTCGACGAAGACACGCATCTTCTCGGGGGAACCGCAGGGGACGCCAAGGTGCTGAATCTCGTCTAGCGGACAAGTCTCGATGCCTTGCAGGGCCTCGGGGATTGTGGCGCCGGGGGCGACGGACAGCCTGCACTTCCCCCGGTTCAGGCGGAGCCCGACCGCTGTCGCCCTGTCTTCGAAGTCCCGCAGCCAGCGACCGAGGGAGTCGAGCTCCCCCCCGGCCGCCCCGTCATCGAGGAAGAACGTCAGGAGGTCAAGCTCCGCCTGGCTCAGCGCCCCCTCAGGGGCGCCCCGGGCTGCCGAGGATCCTGCAGGTGGCGGCGACGCTGCTGGGTCCCCCGAGCCTGGGGCCTGCGCCGGCACTGGCGGGGTGGGCTGCCCCCCGATGGCGCCAGCAGGCTCCGGCTGACCGGAGTCCCGTACGGGCGTCGCGGAGGCAGAATCGGCGGGCACCTGCGACGAAGCCAGGGCCGCGGGGACGGGCGGCTGTTCTTCGGGGCTCGGCGGAACAACGACATCGTGCAAGGCGAGGCTGAAAAGCAGCGGCCCCAAGGGGTCCCCTTGTTGGACTCCGCACTCGGAGGAGATCTCCCGGTCGCCCACCACTAGCGCGGAGTGTTTCTCGTACGCTGCCAACGCGTACCCCAACAGTTGGGGGGCGTGTCGGTTGACACTGCGGATGATCGCTTCCCGCCGCAGCATATTGAAAGCGTTGGCGAAGTCGATCTGCAGTATACCCCTGTCGGTCACGTCTCTGTCGCGGTACAGGGCCGCAACCCTGCGGATGGCGTGCACGCCTGCGTCAGCCCCCGCCTTGACACTGACACCGACTTGCCCACTCCGCAGGAGGACGTTCGCCCCCAGGTCCTTGATTGCCCGGTCGGATGCGAGGACCTTGCCGGCCACCCGGCGCAGGATCTCCCCACATGCAATGGGCCTGATGCCGCCGGACTTCTTAACCAACGGGACGAGCCTCGCCCCGAACAGGTACGGCCGGGCGGCTGCAGCCACCCTACCGGAAGAGAGGGCCCAGACCGCGTCTGCCACTGCCTCTTTGAACGACCCGGAGACGTCCCACAGGTCGAGGAGGTGCTGCGCAGACAGGCCGGACGGGCCGGCGGCGGTGCCTTTCGGCATCTTCTTCAGCACCCGGCGGATGACGCCCGGGGAGGGCTTCGCAACGGCCACGGGCCGCAGGCTGCGGTCGTCAGGCAGCTCGGGGGCAGGGGGGTGCAGTTCCATCAGGGCCGCCAGCGTGGCGTCGTCCGCCGGAGCAGTCTGCGCCGCGGAAAGCGCAGAGACGGCCCGCGAGTAACATCGGTCGCGGGCCCGCCGGAGGACCTGCCGCACAGTGGCCCCGTCCAGGTCGTCCACGGACTCGACGTCCGTTTGCAGCTCGAGCCTGTTGTCGACGTCGTCTGCAACCGGGTAGGTTCGCCGGCGCGCGCGGCGTTCGGCCTTCCCGGCTGAGACGGCCCGGGCCTCAGCCCACAGGGTGTCCAGCTGCCCGGCCCTCCAAAGGCGGACGCGGCGGCGGAGGGCCTCCGTCACCGCCTTCCGCCCCCCCCGGTGGGTGGTCGCGAGGACGAGGGGGGCGAAGGCGTACGCCCGCAACCACCCGGCGTCATCGGTGGCTGCCCTGAGGACGGTCTCGAAGAGAGCGGAGACCTGCGGCTTTGCGGCTGCCGGTACCCGCTCCAGAGTGCGAATGCCGGCAGTCGCAACCTCTTCGAACGTGAAGGGGATTGCTCCCCCCCGATGGCCGTCTAGGCCCGCGGCCCCGGGAGCGCCCCCTGATGGCTCCGCGGGAGTCCGAGGCGGGATCGCCGCCGGCTCCCTCCCGCCAGCCACGGCTTCCCGGTAGGCCTTGGAGCAGGGGCACCACATCCGGTGTCTACCCCTCCGTTCCCCGGTCGTGCGGCAGATGCACACGGGCGCCGGTGCCCTCTGCGACCCCGCTGCGTTCTGCAGACTGGCCGATGGCGGCCCCGTGCTGGCCGGTGCCGGTTCAGCGCCCGTGGGGGCCGGGTCCTGTGCGTCGCTGGCTGCCGGCCCCGGGTTGGGGTGGATGTCCCCATCCACGCAGAGATCGTGCCCGCCCCGCCCTCGCGAGAGGACGCGGACGGCCGCGGAGCTGCAGCCCCCCGAGGGGCCCCGCAGCGGCCCCGGGTTGCGCTCGACGTCCCCGTCAACGCAGGGGTCGTCCCCCCCCCTTCCCAGGGAGACGTGCGCGTGCGGGGGCGCTGGGGCATGGGCGGCCCGGACGCTGTCCGGGAAGAGGACAGGCGTCAAGGACGCGGAGGACGAAGCCGGGGGACTTCGCCTCGCCGCCGTGCCTCTCCCTTGGCCGGCCGAAGCAGGGGCCGAAGGGCTGCGCCGCCCAGTCGCCAGCCGAGCGGCCAAGGCCCGGGCCGCCGCCGCTATACCGGCGCCCCGGCCTCGCCCCATACCCGCGAACGACTTCCGCCTGACTACGGAGGCCGGAGTCCCAACTGGCGACCGGGACGCGGGGCGCTTAGCAGGGGTCCCCGGTGTTCCACACACAGCATTCAGCAAGCTCTGACAAGCTTGGCTGACGGGTGGGCGCGGGTCCGGCGAGCAGGCTGCCCCCGCCGGGGTGTGAGCGTTGCCGCCCGGCCCGGCCGCCGTCTCTGACGGCCCTCCCGGCCCCGGCGCGGGGGGACTGGGGCACGGGAGGTGCGCCCCCTCCCAAGCACTGCCCCCTGTCGGGAACGACGCTTCCGACGGTGTGCCCCACGTTAGGCCGGAAGGGGGCGTCTCCCATCCGGCGAGGGGGTCTTCGGCGCTGTGGGGCTGCTTGCGGCGCCTGGCCGCCGGCGTGTCGACCGGCGAGCGCGACGCCGGGCGTTTGTCGCCGGGGACCAAGCCAGCCCCCGAAGTGCCGGGCTCGACCCCCGGGGACGGGCCGTTCCGGGCAGGCCCGGCCCCCGCGACCGGCGGCAAGCCGGCTCCGGAGCCCCCCTCTCCGGGGCTGGCTTCCGCTGGGGCCGCGGCCAGGCCGGACCTGTCGTTCGCGGCCGACCCGTTCCCGAGGCCGGCCTCCGAGGGTGCCTCCGGTTGACCGGGTTCGGCGCTCGCGTCCGGCGCGTCGCTCGCCGGCTGGCCCGCCTGCGACGAGCCGCCCCCGGGCCCCCCGTTGCCGGAGCCGCCCCCGTCGCGGCGTTCGTCGCCTCCGCCGTGGCCCCCCCCGTCGCCCGACGTGCCCGACTCCGAATCGACATCAGAGTCCGACTCGTCGGAGTCCGGGAAGGGCTCAGCCGTCGAGGACCCGCCGGGCGCAGTCGGGTCCGCGGCGTGACGGAACCGACGACGCTCCCGCCGGAGCTTACGCTCCGCGGTCTGGGCGTCGGCTGCCCCGACGCCAGCCCGCCCCGCCGGCGCTCCGGCGGGTTCGACCTGGTCGGCCACCCCGATAGCGTCGGGGGAACCAGCCTGGTCTGCCACGTCGCGAGCTGCGCCGGCTGCGACCGGGGCGGCCTCCCTGTGGGGCGCGGCGAGACCCACCGGGTCGCCCTCGCCACACGCGGCGGCGGGGACCACCTGGTCAGCCCCGCCTAGCCCGGCAGGGACCGCCTCACCCCCCACGTCCCCGGGCAGCGACAGTGCCCTGGGCCGGGACGCAGGCGGAGGCAGGCTCACGTCCCGAGGGGAAGCAGGGGACGACGCCGTCCTGTTCGACGCGCTGACGAACAGGACACGGTCGCAAGCGGGGGCCATGGATGCCTCGCGCTCGAAACCGGCCCCCTCTCCCTGCTCCGCCCCCCTCGTAGCAGGGTGAGGGGCGGCGGGGCCCGCCTGCAGGACGGGCTGGAGCGGGGCCCCGAAAGGGCCCGGTGCCGCGAACGGGAAGCCCTGTTGGGGGCCACCCTGAGCCGGCTGGGCCTGGGGCCTCTCCGCCTGCCACCGCAGGCAGAGCTCGCGCATGTGGCGGAGGCCCCCGTCTCCCACCGCCACATGGGCCACGACGAGCGAGTCGCGGCCCTGGGTCACGGCATCCTTGCGATGCCGGGCCCGGTGCTGGGCTTCCTCCCCGGCGGTGGTGCTGAGCCTACCGCACACGAGGCAAAGAGCCTCCACCGGGGTAGGGGCCCAGCTGTTGAACTCGCGGAGGAGCTGGGCTTCCAGCTCCTCCGCGCGTTCTTGCGCCCGGCGGACCTCCCGCCGGGCGGCCAGCACCTGCGGGAGCAGCGGGCCCTCCGGCAGGTCGTCGTCTGCGAACGGCCCGGCGGCCTGAACGCCTTGGCTGCGCCGAGCTGGCGCGGTCGTCGTCCGTGCTGTCTGTTGTGTTTGTTTGGGGTGGAAAGAGAGATTGGGGTAATGGGGGGGGACAGGAAAGCGTACCTGCCCCGGGCGCGGGTGCCGATTCGGGCACCTGACGTCCCTGCATCTGCCCCGCTGGAAGGCCGGGCAGACCGGGAGAAGCCGGTGCACGAATCGGCACTGCACCCGACGGCAGCCCGCGCGTCGGAAGTTGAAGTCTCTGCAGACTTCACCTTCCCGCGCGGATTGCGCCGGGTGCACCCGGGCCCGGGGGACGGCTGCGGCGTCATCGGCGGCGGCGGCGGCGGCGGCGGCGGCGGCGGCGGCGGCGGCGGCGGCGGCGTCGTCAGCGGCGGCGGCGTCGACAGCGGCGGCAGCGGGAGAGCTCCGCCTGAGCGCCTCCGCAAACGAGCGGGGCAGCGGAACCGGGCCAGCGGACGCGGCGGCGTCCGCACTCCTACCGGCGGCAGGGGCCGCCTGCCCCTGACCACCCGGTGGCGTCCGGGGGGGCCGATCCCCCCCCGGGGACGGCGGCATCTTCTCAACGATTTTTTTTTTTTTTTTTTTTTTTTTTTTGGAGCGCGGGACACTGTACTAGCCATGTTGGTACAGCGGGGCTGCCGGTATCCGGTTGCTTCCGGAGCGGTAGTCCAAAGAAATGCTTCTTCAGCACACTGTGAACGCCTGTCTCACAGCGACACGGGACTGGCCTGCGCGTGACTGCTAACAGGTCCGACCCGGTAAAAAAACCCGCGATGCAGTGACTCTACCCCCTGCATCAGGGTGGATCCGCTTCGTCCGGTCGCGCCCCACCAGATGCAATGACGATCCTTGCCACCCCTCGGGCTATAGAAAAGCTCAAGCGGTGGAAGAGGTCCTGGCAGGCGGCCGAAACGGTCCGGTCTGGGCGTTGGCGCGGGCAATGTGCCGCAGCTCCGTGATTGCTCCTGGGCACCAGGCCCCGAACGTGTCTACAACTAGCGGCACCGCCTTCCATTCCCGCGGGTCTGGCTCATTGGCGATTTTTTTTTTTTTTTTTTTCTTGAGAGGGATAAACACGCAGTCTTTTTCCCTCAGGTTTTATTGTCGCAAACGAATCACCGCGTGCATCGGGCGGCGCCCACAGCACGGAACAAAGCGCCCATGCGGGGCTTCAAGCTCATTAGACAATCGACGCATACCACACGAACGTATCAGGTTACCACACAACGTAAGCACACTCTCCCCGGTAGCTCCGGTCAGTTGACCTCCGCCGGGCTTAAAAAAGTTACCCCAAGTTTCCCCAAGTTGCGATGCCCCCCAAGCAGCAACAGCAGAACGCCCTGCAGAGGGACGCGGAGGGGCTGGCTCTCCTGGAGAAGCGCCTTCTCGATCTCGAGGCAGGCCTGGCCCGGCGTGAGGCCGAAGTTGAAGCCGCCGAGAGGGAGATCGGCGCTGCCCAGAAGAGGGCACGTGAGCAGGACGAGGCGGAGAAGGAGGCCAAGAGGCCAAGAGGCGGAGAGGAGCTACCGGGAGAGGGGGGGGTACCACTGATGCCGGCCGAGCTCATGCCCGGCCTGCCGAGGGCGAGGGCGGAAGAAATCTTTCTCGCCTTTGACGAGCAGGACCCAGGGTTCTGGGCGGGCCTGGGCCCGACGCTGCAGCGGGAGCTGGGCAGCCTCGAAGACGAGCGCGAGGTGCTCGCGCTGCTGGATGGCGCGGCAGTCGCGGGGCAGGACGTCGGCGACGATGACGACGATGACGACTTCGCGTTCCTCGACCCGGAGCGGTGGAGAACAATGCAGCCGACGGCGGCAAACATGCGGGGGTTTGAGGACGCAGTCCGAAGGCTGTACAGGTTCAAAGGGAACCAACAGCTGCAGGACAGGCGGGACGATGTCACGGAACGGGTCCGTGACCTCGTCCGCCTGCGCCGCGGGGAATCCGGTCCCCCGAAACGAATGTGGATCCTCCGCCTGGGGGGGCTCTTCCACTCCTACGAGGAGCAGAACGCGGAGTACGAGACCCGCGACCCCAGCGCAGCGCTAGTGATGCGCGACGTGCTGAGGGTGGAACTTCTGCCCGAGAGAGTGCGGCAGGCCCGGCGCCGGTTCACGGCGCAGTTTAAGGCGGCGCCCAAGTCGGTTCCGCCCCGCGCTCGGGGGGTCCCTCCGCGTCAGGCGCCGGCCTGCCGCAATTTCAAAGCAGGCAGATGCACAAGGGTGGACTGCCGTTTCTCGCACGGGCCCGTCTCCCGCAGGACAAAAAACGGGTGACTCCCCTCCCAGAGAGGGGGGTTTGCCGCGTGGGAGAGGCGGGTCGCGGTTTTCGAGGGCGGCGCGACCTCGAAGAAGACGACGGCGCAGCGGGCGTCGATCGTGGCGTCGCTGACGCGGTTCACAGCCGTGGCGGGGTTGCAGGCGGCTCCCCCCGCGCTGAGAATCAAGGCGTTCGCGACCGCCATGCTCGGCAAGGGCATGACACAGGAGCAGTTGGAAGCGTACGTCGCGAGGGTGCCGGGGCAGAGAGGCAGGCCGAGGACCGGCGAGATGCGCACGGCCTCCGTCGGCAAGTACGTCGAGGTGCTGGGGGCGAAGCTCGGGGTGCCGTCGGGGGATCTGGCGGCCATGAAGAAGGCCATCCTCAAAGCCAGGCTCGAGCGCAGGGAAGTGCCGGCGCATGCCCCCCCGATCACGCTGGAGCAGCAACGGACCCTCGTCGAGGGGCTGGTCAGGGGCGGCGACGAGCAGGTGACGGTGGCTGCCTGCCTGGCGTGGGCGGGAGCGCTGCGGATGGCGGACCTGCGGGCCCTGGCCCCGACAGACGTGGTCATCGTGGGGCCGGGTCTGCTCCGAGTTTCGTGGTGGACCACGAAGGAGGCGAGCCTTCGTATGAGGGAGTCAGAGGTGACTTACCGGGTCCCCCTGGGCGTGGCGCTGCGAGTAAGCAGGTGGGTGCAGCGGGGGGCTCGCTTCACCGAGGCCACGACGAGGAAGCTGTTGCGGGAAGCGAGGAAGCTGTTCCCGGTTTGTGCAGAGCACAGCTGGAAGAGAGGGGCGCTCCAGCACCTGGCCAGAAGCGGGGCGGGCTGGGAGGACCTCCTGCTCATGGCCCGTCACCAGTCCAAGGACACGTTGAAGCGTTATCTCTGGGGCTGCCTGACCCCGGACAGCGTGAGGACGGCTCGCGCGTCGCTGCTGCTCCACACGCCGGTGAGCGGCGACCTGATGGCGTGCTCAAGGTGAAGGGTGCGGCCAGGACGAGCACGTTCTGCCCCGAGTACGCACAGGACCTGAAGAGCTCGCATCCCCTGCGGGACTGGGCAAACAGCCGCCATCCCGGGGCAGCCGGGTATCTGGACCGCCTGCTCGCATGGGGGGAAAGCCGGTTACGGGGCGACATGGGCGAGCAGAGCGAGGCCGACTTCGACAGGGCGGTGACCTTGGAAGACTGGCTGCTGCGCGGGGACGTGAGCACGCACGTCGAAGGGGTTCGGGCTCAGGAAGAGGCGCTATCGGAACTGGCATCGAGGACGTACACGAAGGCACCGAGCCCGGTGTACAGAACGTCCCGCGGGCCCATCGACACCATGCCGGTCACAAAGGCCGACTACGGGAAGGTCGAGCGAGGCCTGTGGGAGGACGAGATTCGCGTCCTGCGCCAGCTGACGCGAGAGCCCATGCTCCTCTCGCACGAGAGGCACCACGCTCCACCGAGCTCGGACATCACTGAGGCCGACCTGGCGGTGATGCTGCAGAGTGGCGTCGTTAGGAGAGTCGAAAAGAGGCCGCGGATCACTCTGAAGGTGTTCAAAATCCCGAAAAAGGGGAAGGAAGAGACCCGTCTGCTGATCGATGGCAGGCCCTTTGACAGCCGCACCTCCCAACCGCTGTCCCCCATCACCCCGTCGCTCAGGGATGTGGAGGGCTTCGTCCTGGACCACGCTTGGTTCGCGACCCTAGACCTGCTGGGCTACTTCTACCAGCTTCCGGTGTCCGACGCGCTGGCGGACTACCTGGGGTTTAGGGCGGCCAACGCGTACTACGTCTTCCGGATAGCCGTCCCGGGCATTGCGCGCGCGCCGGCGATCGCCCAGCTGACGACCCTGGGGGTCCGCCGACTGGCCGGCATCGGAAGCCGCAGTCTGGCGATCTACGACGACATAGCCTACGGGGGCTGGACAAGGTCCGACGTCGTCCGGGACGAGCGGAGCCTGAGGGCCGTGCTTGCCGACACCAGGATCCAGATCCGGGAGGACAAGGCGCAAGGCCCCTCGCAAGTCGGTACCTTCAACGGTCTGGATCTGGACCTAGCTACAAAGACGATCGCGATCCCGCGGGAATGGGCAGCAGTCTGCCGCGCGAACAAGCCGCAACGCGTGACGTCCTTCCGGGCCCTGGCACAGCGTATCGGGTGCCTGCGCTGGGCACTGTACGTCATGAGGTCCCCGGCGGCGGCGTATCCCGGGCTGCTGCGTGCGAGCCGACTGGTGAGTGGCAGGTGCCTCACCTACCGCGACTGGGACACGCTCGTGGAGCTCCCGCAGGAGCTGCTCGCGGAGCTGGAAGCTGGTGATCGCTGGCTGGGGGACGCTTCCCCCCGCAGAGTCAGGCGCCCAGCGCGGCGAGTGCACGTCTGGACGGACGCATCCGACCAGGGAGGTGGGGTGGTCGTCCTGGATCCGACGCGACGGACCGTCCTCGCTCGCGAGAGCTGGAGATGGAAGGATCGGCTGGCGAGGCTGGCTCCGCCGACGCCGATTCGGCGGCGCGAGCTGGTGACGGCGATTCTTGGCGTCCTGCTGGCTCGACACGTCACGACTGGGTGGGTGACGCTGGATGTCTTCCACGACAACAGCACGGCCGAGAGCCGCCACCGAAAGCTTGCGTCCCCGCACCCAGCGGAAAACCGCCTCATCGTTGAGATGCAGGAGCGCCTGCGCGATGCGGACGTGCTCACCCATCTGGTTCCGGGCGAGAACATGGTCGCCGACCTGGACACCAGAGACTGAGAGATTGAGGGGGGGGAGGGGGGCGCGGCGTCTTTAAATAATGCCTACTGTTTCCTTCCGCGTGAAGGCACACGGAAGAGGGCCTCCGCAGGGGTGCTGACCCCAGCGAATGAAAGGGCTCCTTTTCCGCGGCAGGATGTATCTAGCAAGGTGGCCGGTGCTTCTCACTGGCCCCGACGCACGCCAGCGTCCTCCTCCAAACCCTCTCTGTCTCTATTTATGTCTCTCTTTCTCTTTCCTCCGCATGTGGTACAAAGAAGCGAGGTTTGGCGCGGCAGCTCTTCCCCAGAGAAGGGAAATAAAAATCAGCGCCCCATGGTTTTATCGGGGGTAGGTGTACTGTTCCTACATTACTCGCGGTCGGCCGAGCCGTCGGAGCTACCGGTTTCTTCGGGGAGCTCATCCCCCGACGCCTGGAAGTTCGTCAGCAAGGAATCGATCCTACGACCTCTGGGATAGTACGCAGGCGTCTTGCCACTGGACCAGGTGCCCGGTTTTGAATGAATGAATGAAAAACAAGCACCGTCCATCCGCTGCTCAGAAGAGCCGCGTCTGGAACAGGTCAGGCGTTACTAGCCTATTTGCGCCAAGAGACACGCGCACGAGTGACAGGTCCACAGGTTAGGGGTTAGGAGGGAGTGGGGGGGGGGGGCGGTTGATAAAATTGTGACGAAAAAGAGTTTCGTTGGCTTGGCTTGTCCTCGAGGACCGTCGTGGGTGCGTTTGGCCCTGACCGGAGTCTGGGCTGTTGACGGCTTTGTCGCTCGGGTTCTGCCTGCGCTACGACTTGCTCCGTGGTTTCGAGCGGCACTGCGGTTTGCTCGTCGTGCTTTTGCTCGTGCTGAACTCGTTGCCGTGTTGGCGTTCAATACGCGACGAACCTTTGCAACGACGCGCTGAGTGCCCTCACCGAGCTGTTCCAGCTGCGAGCTGGGGAAGGGACGAGGGGGGATACGGGTTGTCTTGTGATAAAGTTGTGACGAAAAAGAGGTGTTTCGTTAGCTTGGCATGCCCTCGAGGACCGTCGTGGGTGTGTTTGGCCCTGACCGGAGTCTGGGCTGTGGACGGCTTTGTCACTCGGGTTCTGCCTGCGCTACGACTTGCTCCGTGGTTTCGAGCGGCACTGCGCTTTGCTCGTCGTGCTTTTGCTCGTGCTGAACTCGTTGCCGTGTTGGCGTTCAATTCGCGACGAACCTTTGCAACGACGCGCTGAGTGTCCTCACCGAGCTGTTCCGGCTGCGAGCTGGGGTAGGGACGAGGGGGGGGTTACCGATTGATGTTGTTTGTTGGGACTCGTTGACGGAGGAGTCCGGGTGGGGATGGACAACAATAAAGTGCTGGCACCGACTACTCCCCTTTAGGGCCTTCCAGCCGGGTTCCGAGTGGTGCTACTGGAGCGCAGCAGACTGAACTGTACGCTCTCGACAAGAGTCTTGTGAAATAAGACGAGTGCACGTTTGTACCAATTAAGAAAATAAGACGAGTGCACATTTCGCTCAGCGGTTAGCCTGCGTCCTCTTCTGGCGATGCGTACGAAGCGCGCGCTGGACGCGGAGCCTCAGTCGGGCTGCGCGGGGCGGTGCGGCGTCGTCCGGCGTGGACGGCGACGTGCTGCGAACTGCGAGAGCACCGTGGCAGGTGACGGGTTCAGGATGGCCGGCGCGAGAGTACCCAGGCCCCGGCGATCCCCTGCCTCGGACTGCAGCCGCTGCGTGGACGGGTGACGTTGCCTCACATGATGGGCACGAGCCCGTACTCGTGGTTCGGGGGGGCTTCGTCATTGTCAGACTCCACAAGGACTTGGAAGGGTGGGAGGGCGCCAGCTCTCTGGAGGTAGAACAGGGCGTGCTCGGGATGGACGAACAGGTAGTACCAGAGGGAATCGATCGGACCGCCTGGGTCCTTTTTGATCCGCCTCGTGATATCATGTCGCATCGCCGCCCTCAAGGGTGCCGTTATTAGGTCACGGCAGTGTACGAACAAGTGCAGCAGGGGGCTGGTAGAGCGGACCCCGCAGACCGGACACGGGAGGAAATGGGACTGCAACTCGGCCTCGCTGAAGGAGCGCCAGTCCGTGGCGTACAGCGTCATGATCAGGCGGTGGTGCCCGGTCCTCAGCTGGCGCACTTCGCGTTCAGCCCTCGGCGTGAGATGACGGCGTCGGGGGATCGGCCGGCCATGAACAATCCGGGCAAACGGCGAGAGGTTCCCGTGGCCGTCCGCGCGCTCGAATGCTTCCTTGGCACCTGCCTCGCTGCTGTTCAGCCGCAGATACGTCCGATAGCGGCAGACTGCACCAGCGACGGTTAGGGGGAAGGGCTCGGGGTGATCCGAGGAAGAGGCTCCGGCGGCCCGTCGGTACCCGAGAGCTGCAGCTTTGGCCAGCACGTCCGCCGCGTCGTTGCCTTCCAGCCCGCAGTGCCCGTACACGAAGTGCAAGGTGACGTCGTATCCCCTCGCCTCCATTTCCGACAGGATTGTCCAGCACTCTATCGCCAGTGGTTCGACTTGTGAATGGGGGCCGGCGCTGAGAGTTTTTAGAAACGACTGGGAGTCGCTCAGGACGAGGATGTGGAGTGGGCGGGACGTCGGGGCGAGATGTTGTCGGAGAAACACAAGGGCCGAGTAAAGGGCGACCTGTTCCGCGCGGTAGCTGTGGACGTGCTTGCCTACCGGGCTTGATCGGGAAGTCGTGTGCCGATTTCCGGTGGCTGTCTTCAAGTCCGCGACGTCGCGCAGGCTGGGCGTGATCGACGGTTCGAACTCGAAGTACAAACCGGCACCGCCCCACGCTGTTTTGTCCGCATAGCGTTTCAACCAAGGGCGATGTCGCTCGTCCCACCTGTCGGCTATCGAGGGCGGCGGCTGGGGCGGGGGGGCACCGTCGAGCACCGAGCCGTCTATCCACGCTGAGCAGTCCGGCGGCTCGAGCCGGTTCAGCCGGCTTTCGACAATGCGCCTCTTCTCAGCAGCCGAATCGCCCTTCTTCCCCGGCAGGGTGGCGACGATCGTCACTTTGGGACTCGGCGTCCACGGGGCAAACGGGTTGAATACGAATGCCTCTCGTTTGCACTCAACCGTTCCGGCCTTCTCGCACAGGGCGTCGTAGCTGCGCCTCAGAGTCGTGTTCATGGCGAGGTCGTTCTGCCAGAGCGTGCTCCGGAGTCGCATCCTCTCACGCAGAGCGGCGACACGGAGATTCGCTATCGCTCGGAGCGGCAGAATCCCGGATTCCTGTTGCGCCGAAAAATCCGAGGTGTTCTTTCTGCACCCGAGGAGAATGACCTGGGCGCGCCGGTGCAGCCGCTCGAGCGTCGTGACCAGGGGGGATGTGGACCGAAGGAGGTATGGGCCGTAGACCGACAGGGCGTACGTATACGTCGGCAGGACGTACGTCAGATACAGCGTGCGCAGCGTACACGAGTTACATCCGAACGACTTTCCGGAAAGGTGACGCAGGAAGTTCATCTTCAAAGAAAACTTGTCGACGACGCGTTGCATGTGGGGGGGGTGTTTTTGCGCAGCGGTCAAGGTCAACTACAGGCTGGGGAAGTATTACGACTTCGAGAAAGGGGTTCCACAGGGGACTGTCCTCGCCCCAGCACTGTTCTTGTGCTACATTGACTCCCTCGCTCTCGAACTCGAAATGCTGTTCCCGGGCATCACGCTTTCATTATTTGCCGATGATCTGGCAGTCGTTCTGAGTCATCTAAACCTATCGGAGCTAAAAGTGAAAACACAAGCGGTTGTTGACGCTATCGACAAGTGGGCCAAACGATTTGTCCTGAACATTTCCTTCGAGAAAACGAAGCTGATGTACATCCCATCGCACGCGGAAACGAACATCGAGAACGTCACCGTCTTCTTCCCGTCCTCCTCCCGCGACACAATAATCGACAAGGACAAGCTAAAGAGTCTCAATCTCGTTCCAACCGACTTATTTGATGGCACCAACCTGTTGTTCGACCTCACCGACAAGGCGACTCGTACACGCGACCAGCAGCTGTTAACCCTGGACGGCCGTAAAATAGTCGAGTGCAATGGCTTAGGCATCTCCAACTACTCCCACCTGATGTCATGTATTCGATCCTTTGACAAAGTGCTCTTCACCACCTGCGCCTGCATTCCGAACGTGACTTCCGCGCGCTTCCTCGGCGTCACCTTCGACAGCTTCCTTAGCTTCGAGGTACATGCGACGAAGGTACGTCAGCGCTTCAACGCAAGGCTCTCGGTACTGCGCCTGCTGTCGTCGGCCATGAGAAGCTCTCAATTGCATATACTGCGACCGGTTTATCTTTCATACGTCCTTCCCGTCCTCAACTATGGTGCTGCCGTATACAGTGCTTCGCTCAGTCCGGATACGATACAGGCCCTCGCTCGTGATCAGAATAGAGCACTTCGTCTCATCTCAGGGCTTCCGCAATCCACGCCTCTACAAGCTCTACATCTCGAAACCGGCACTCTTCCGCTCGAACTCTGCTTCTCGAAGCTCAGAGCAATCCTCTACGAAAGGCTCATCCGGCAACCTGGCACCAGCGCCCACAACATCTGCAAGTCCATCGTCACCACATCCCCATCACACAAAACCGCCGCCATCGAGCTCATAGCCGACGCAGGACTACTCGACGTCGCACGACAGGATTTGCGCTGCCGCCCAGTCGATCATGACTATGTTGACTCTCCTTTTGCCTCTTTTCATACAGCCATACACGGCGTAGCAAAAAAAAAGTCGAAGTCAGAGAACAAGCGTCTAACCCTGATCAGGCTAGCAGAACTGGGCCGGGCAGATTTTGAAGCCTATACAGACGGCTCCAAATCAACCGCCAAAGACCGGACCGGTTGCTCCTGTTACATCAGAGTTTCGAACCCTGACCTGCTGTGCGTCGAAAAGTTGAAAACGCTCCCAAGGATAGTTCTAGGAAGCATCCGCCTCCTTGTATGGAGGAGATCACCCACCGAGATAGCGATAGGAGCGGATGGTGGTACTTATGCCACTACTTGCAGAGCTGAGATGATCGCCCTTCTCATTGCTTCCCATGCGCTACTCCACTTGACGGCCAACGCACAACAACCGAGAATTGTAGTTCTCTCTGACTCACAATCAGTCCTCACGGAGCTCAGTAAGGGCACACACGCACTCTCTGATCTTGTTGCATGTAGTATTCGCAAACAATTCAATCAAATAGCATTTGCAACAAAGGCCAAAATAGACGTCCAATACGTCCCAGGACACTGTGGAGTAGAGGGCAACGAGTACGCCGACACGGTCGCTAAGCACATGACCAAGATCGTGACTCCAGCTTCACACCCAATTCCTAGAACCCCCCTAGATTTCCAATCCTCCCGAGCTCGTATCAACGAGTTCGTCAAACAACGCTACATCTCCAATCGAGAGCAGAATTACTACTTTGTAGCGACAGCGGCATCTCTGCCAGCCAAACTACCCACAACACTCTCGCGTATGGCAGAAGTAGCTGTTCTCCAGCTACGTACGGGCCACTCCCCGCTCAGTAAGCCTTTTCTCTGTACAGACGCCAACAAAAAAGAACACTTGCTGAAGTCCGAATGCTGGCACTGTGGTGCACCCGTCAAAAATAACGTACTGTACCACATCCTCATGTCTTGCCCAGTAATCGCCCCGTCCCGATCGGCACACCTTTGCAACCCAGCCCCCAAGAGATTGAGTGATGTTTTCCTCCCCGGTAACTGTGCGAACCTCGTTAGATTTCTCCAACAGACCGGAGATCTGAAAGAGTTCCCGGCAGAAGAGTAGATAAACGAACACACCTGCCCTAGATACGGCCAGAACGAGCCACACTTGTGACTACCTACCCTAACAATTACCCCACGACGAGAATAGAATGTGTAGCACCGCCCCCCTGTAAAGACCTTGCTGAACAAGCAACAAGATTACAAAAGACATAAGATGAAGGCCTAACGTCAGTACACAAAAGAGAGTAAATGACACACCCGCAATTGTGAAGCCCCAACCATAGACTAGATGTACAGAGGACATCCCACCCCCCACCCGTTGCTACCTCCCACAGTACACCAGTACTGCTAGAAGGAATTACCCTTCAGTCAGGCCAGCCTCCAATTTATCGTTCACTCGTCTAGATTGGTTTCCCACCTGGTCGCCAGCTTTCCAGCTGAGACTCCGTTCGTTCGTTGCTTCAGTAGCCAAGTTGGTCCGGAATTGAAAAAAAAAAACAAATCGGTTATCGGTTATCGGTTATCGGTACGGTGGATACCTGCCTCGGGTTAGTTCTTGAGAACAGGTGAGGTGGTTCCTTGTGCCTCCCCGTCGCCATCCTTGGCGCGTTGGTTGTTTTCGTGTTCGGTTTCGTTCTTTGTTTTTACAGTCTCACATTGTGGCGGGGGGGTTCAGTGAGCTTTTTACTTTGCCCGCCCTCCCCTACTCCCGGAACTGAACAGAGGGGAAATGGAAATAAGAGGTGGAGAAAAGGGAGATCCGGGGTGGTCTGCGCGGTGCTGTTTCGCGGCGGCAGTCCGATGCGGGCTCTTCCTGGGTGTCGGTGGGCGTTAGCGTCTTAGTTCGCCCTCCCGACGCCGGCTCCAGGAGATTGTCTTGTTGGTTGCTAGTGCACTTGTACGTTGTTTCATGCAGTTTTCTATCTGCATCCCGGTGACCGCTCGTAAGCTTGCTTCACCCTTACTTTGACCTTTCCTATGGTCAGGTGTGCATGCTGTCGGTGCACCGTGCATTCCTCCGACTCGGTCTGAGGGTTGTTGCTGCCAGGCTTGGCGCCTGTGCGTTTGTCTGCGTTCGGTCTCTTCTTTTTTTTTCCCTCCCGTTCTTTTCATTCATAGGCATTGGCCGGTTAGCGGTCTAAGCTGCTGCTGCTGTTGCTGCTTGCGTCTGAGCGTCGATGTGGCGAGTCTTCGTCAAGCCCAGTCGTTCGAGCTTGTTGCGCTGCTTGTTGCGTCGAGGTCCAGCGCGTCGGCGAAGTTGGGCCCTCCTGCCTGCGGGGTTTCATGCAAGGCGGGGGTTTGGGGGTCGGGCGGGTCCTCCAGTATCTGGTACCTCGCCACGAGCCCAGCGTCCTGCAGGTAGGCGAGTGCTGCCTCCGGGTGCTCGAAAAGCAGGGGCCAGAGCATCTTGTGCCTCGAACCTGGCGCCGGTAGCTCCCTCGGGACCTTCGGGTCGGCTTCGAACACCTGCCTCCACATCGGCGCCCTCATGGCGTACCCGACTTTGCACTCGAGGAACAGGTGCGTGATCGGGCAGACGGGCGTCGCGTCGCAAAGCTCGCACGGACGGACTCTCTGCCTTTCTTCGGCTGCGAGGTCTTCCCAGTCTTTGCGGTACCGGTTGTGGAGGAGCTCGTGGTGCCCTGTCCTCAGCTGGCGGATTTCTCGCTCCGCACGCCTCGTGAGGTGCGCTGTTTTGGGCACCTTGCGTCCTCGAACGAGTTGCGCATACGGTAGCGGTCCGCCGGGACGGTACGGGGATGCCTTCATCGCTGACGCATGCACGCTTTCCCAGGTGTGCTCGCGGTAGCGCGCCCTTGCCGTTGCCACCGTCATTGGCGGTTGTTTTTCCACATGCGCTGTGGAGATACCGCCTTTCGCCAGTGCGTCCGCTTCATCGTTACCCGCCAGGGCACAGTGTCCGAAGACAAACTGCAGGATCGGCGTGTGCCCCTTCGCCACGAGCTTTTCGAGCAGCTGCCAGATTTCGATGTTGGTTGGCTCTTTTTGCTTGTGTGGGCCTCGCCTTAGCTCGGTCAGCAGTGAGCTGGAGTCCGTCAGGAACCAGGTGTTAGCCTGCGTGCTCTTAGTCCTATGAAGCGCCTTCGCTTCTACTTGTTTCAGCGCTGCCCGCAGTGCTACCTGTTCCGCTCGATAGCTCGTGGCCCACTTCCCGGCCTGCCGGCTTGACCGTGTCCTGAGCAGCGTCTGGTCCCTCCAGTTACCGCCGCGTCGCGTGTCGTAGATCACGAAGCCTGCCCCGCCCCATCTCGTCACTTCGTCGAGCGGGGTCGTCGTCCCGTGCAGCAGTTCTTGCTGGGCCTGTCTCGTCTTGAGTGCGGCCACGGAACCGTCCGTCCAGACTACCAGTTTCGGCTCAGGCAGCCCGTCCAGGACTTGCTCT
This sequence comes from Diplonema papillatum, assembly GCA_030068145.1. Lineage (NCBI taxonomy): Eukaryota > Euglenozoa > Diplonemea > Diplonemida > Diplonemidae > Diplonema > Diplonema papillatum. The sequence goes on along the minus strand of JAPJBO010001212.1, from coordinate 40,331 downwards.
ACCGTCCTCCTGTTCTTGTCTGCGTTCTTCGACTTCTTGCGCGGCAGGGACGGGTTGATGTGAAGCAGTGGTGGTGGCACCCACGGTAGGAAGGGGTTGGGCTTGTGGCGTTCTCGTCGAGGGTCCGTCGTCCGCGCTTCGGTTTTGAGGTGGAGGTATGACTGTGGGAGGGCGTCCTTGGTATGCCTTGTTTTGATGACGTCGTCCCACATGTTTTTCGTCTCCATCTTCTCGCCGAGGGCACCCGTTCGGACGTCTGCCATCGACTCAATCGGCAGCATTCGTGCCTCCATGAGCACAGCGGATGTCAGCGTCGTCTTTTTGCACCCAGTGACCGCAACTAGCGCCGTGCGGTGTAGGCGCTCGAGCCGGTCCTTCTCTTCTTGGGCTATGTACGGACCATAGATGGCGATGCCGTACATGAGAACCGGCCAGGCGTACGCCATGTAAAGCGCCCGGAGGACTTCGGTCTTGTGTCCCCACTTCATCCCCGATACGAGCTTCACCAGGTTCACTCTCTTCCCGGCGCTCTGCAGGATGCGGTCGACGTGGGCTTTGAAGGTTAGCCTGTCGTCGATCGTGAGTCCGAGGAGGGTGACTTGCTCCTTCCATTGGAGGTCAGTCACTACCGTGAACGCGATTTCCGTCGCTTCGGTCGAAGCTACCAACTCCAGTATTTCTCTCCTCTGCTTTCGAGTGGTCAGCTCAAGTCCGCACACCAGTATGATTCTTTTCCGGTGGTGCGGGCTACCCGGGTCCACGTATCGGAATGTGTCGCCGAAATCCTTCACTTTCGTCCTGAATTCTGCCGTCGGAACCGTGATCTCCAGGCGGGTTGTCGTGAAAGTGACTAGCGGGGGAGCGAGTTTCCGGCGCATGTGCACGAGCCCTTTTTCGACTTCTCGGAACAAAACCGCTTCCGTCTTGCCATGGGCCAAGTCCATCTTGGCTTCGGTGGCCCACGTCACGATGTTGTCAACGACGTCCTGGGCTGTCTTTCTCAGTTCTGTCAGTGTTTTGGCACTGACGACGACGCCCACGTCGTCGGCGAAAAGGGACGGGGTCACTGTAGACAGTCTCGCAGGTGCGGCGGTTGCTGACATCGAGGAAAGCTTCTCCGCTAAGTCGTCTATGTACAGCAGGAACAAGATTGGTCCAAGAACTGTACCCTGTGGGACTCCGCTCGCCAGTGTCACTTTTTCTCCGTAGGATCCACCTATTCGAAACTTCGCCACTCTGTCCCGCAGGAAGGCCTCGACCCAGCTCACGAGTTTCGCCGGTATCCCGCGGTCCCTCATTACCTTAATAAGGCGGTCGTGGTCCACCGTGTCGAACGCTTTCGCCAGGTCGAAGACAAGGAGGCAGGTGTATCGCTTCTCCCGCAGGCTTCGGTCGATCGTTGTGACGGCTGTGAACAGCTGTTCTTCCGTTCCCCTTCCCTGCCGAAACCCTCCTTGGCATGCTGTGAACGGACGGATCTTCGGGAAGTTGTCGCTCTCGACGATGTGGTCAAGCCTTTCCCTAATCACCGTTTCCATGATCTTCGCAGCTATGCACGTCAGGGAGATCGGGCGGTAGCCAGATGCTTCAGCGCGGTCCTTCCCCGGTTTCGGGATGGGGATAGCATGAGCTTCTTTCCAGAGCTCAGGGATCGATGCTTTGTCCCAGGACGCATTGGTCACCTTGCACAGGGCTTCGAGGGCAGGCTTCCCCATCGCCTTGAATACTTGGGGGCAGAACCCTTGCGGATCGGTCGACGTTGTCACCTTCAGCTTCTCAACCGCTCTTTCTACTTCTTCCAGGGTGATGGGTCCTTCTACCCCGGTGTTCATTGCCTGCTGGCTGTCTTCGCGGGGCGCCTCGTTCCGTACGCCCGTGGCTTCCGGGCCTTCTGCTTCGCCGCCTCCGTTCGTGTCACGGGTTCCCTGCCCGGCCATACCCTCCTTTTTCCGGCATATGCTGGCGTAGTGTTGCGCCAGGTGCGTGGCCTTCTCGACTGGGTCCGTTAAAACGCGCCCCCCTGAACGGAGGGGGGGCAGGGCGTGTTTCTGCTTTTTCCCGTCAATTTCCCGGACGGTCCGGAACAAGAGCCCAAGGTCTGTCCCGCGGTTCACCTTGTCAACGATGCCGCCCCAGTACTCCGTCTTCGCTTTGAGGGCTGCCTCTGTGAATCGCTCTTTGGCCTCTTTGTACAGAACGCGAGAGCTGTCCGACTTTTCGCGCTGTAGCGTTTTGAACGCTGCGTCTTTGATGCGGGACAGCGGTGTCAGCGATTTGTTCCACCAAGGCCTCGGGGGCCGTTTCCCGGATGACTTGGGAATGTGCTCTTTAATTGCGTCACGGATGTGGCCGGTTAGCGTGTCCGCCAGAGCTTGCGGGTCGGTTGTTGCGTTCTCTGCCGTTGCTGAACAAGCGCAGTCGAGATGTTCCGCGAATTTCTTCCATTTCGCGCGTCCCCATGCGGTGCCGGTGAGGGGCTTCTCTTTTTGGTGCTTGTAACCACGGGGTATTTCGAACAGGATTGTCCTGTGGTCCGAGCCCCAGGATTCGGCCGTCCTCCAGTTGGTGATGGAATGCGGGAGACCCGTCGCGATTGTGACGTCAGGGGACGTGTTGGACTCGTCTCGTGTTGGTGTTGAGGGGTCGTTCCACACTGTTGCAGGTGTTGGGTTGTCGGTGAGCCACTTGAACAGTTTCCTGCCGGCGGGGTTCGAGTTTCCGCTCGGACACCATGTCGGGTGGCGCGTGTTCGGATCACCGCACACGATGACGTCTTCTTCTATGACGAACGGGTCCAGGTTGATGTTACCGCCGTCTTCGGGCGGCCGGTACACGTTGTAGATCCGCACGCTTTGGAGACCGACGCGGTCGATCTCGACTCCTAGGCACTCCATCAGCAAATCGTCGCCGAAGTCCAGTGCGGGTAGCTGTCGGCTAACAAACGAGCTTCGGACTAGGATAACCAGCCCCCCGCCTCCCTTGTTCCTGGGTCTGTCTCGGCGGTAGCTAACGTAGCCAGCAACTGTCGGTGTGGGCTTGTCGCTAGTCAGCCAAGTCTCCTGCAAGAGTACGACGTCTGGTCCGTGCAGTTCGATGCCGCGCGTCACGTCCTCCAGCGACATGGGCCCCTGTTTGCCCCACCACGATTGGATGTTGGCTGACACGATCATCATCCAGGCGTCGTGGGCAGGCCGTGTTTTGGGTTCATTGGGGCTGCGACGCCCCTGGCCCGTCAGGGCGTCGCATCGGGGAGTTTCGGCTGCTGCCCGGTTGTCTCCCTTCTCCTTGCAGGTTGTTGTCCGTGTTGTGCCTCGGGCGTTGGCCTGCGCTGCTCGCGCGCGGGTGTGGCGACGCGGCTCGTCGGCTTGCCGGAGTCAACGTGCTGTACGGTTCGTATGGTGCGGGCGTCGGTACGCTGGTGGCGCGGGCCGTCTCTTCGAGGATCGACGTTTCCTCCTCCGTTGAAGAGCAGCTAGGGACCGGTGTTCCTGCCGCTCGGTCGTTGTCCCTTTCCTGTCCCGCTCTGGGTGCTCGCGGGTCTGGGGAGTTGCATCGACGCGCAGGCGTTGGCGATCCTGTTCGGACCGTTGTGCAGGGCTGGTACTTCGGCTTCGGTGGGGCGGTGGTCGAGTCGGCCCGATTCACTGTGGGGAGAGACGCTGTCCCGCGACTCGGGCTATCCCGTTCTCTTCTGTCAGCGTTCGTCACGCGATCTTGTGCGCTGCCCTTCCGGTCTTTCGCGTCAGGCTCCGGTGCGGTTGCCCTCGTCGGCGACGGTCTGTAACCACGCGGATGGCTTGTCAGCGGTGTTTCTTCGGTCTGAGGAGGGTGGCTTGGTTGTTGGGTCTGATTGGCTGCCATCCTTTCGCGCTCCAGCAGCTGCCTGCCAAAGAACCCGAACCCCGCTAGCCGTGGGTCATCGTTTGCCGCCTCCCGCGGGTCTTGTCGCAGGGTTGGAATCGGCGTAGGGTCTCGGGGCCGGTTCGGGTGTGAAGCTGCTTTCGGCTTGGCTGTTGCCACCGTGGCTGCTGCTGGCGCTGGTGGTTCGCTGTCGGCCAGGGTCTGCTTCTCACGACACGGGCTGTCCCGTTCCCTTCCCGTCAATTCGCTCACGTTCGCCTGTTCGCAGCGCTCACTTCTAACGTCCCTGCGTTCGCTGGCTTCGATCGTCCTCCGGGTCGTTGACGTACTTCTCCTATCCTTGGTGTCGTGCGTCGTTGAGTCTGGTTGCGAGGTCTGCTGGGGTCGGTTGGCCATCGGCATGCTCGGTTTGTGCGCAATCGGTAGGTCGGGGGTTGGTGGTTGGTGCCGTACTGGTACTGCAGTCGGCCCTCTGCCCGCCATGGTTGCCTGAGCTTCCCCTACCTTCGTTGTTAGCATCTGCATGTGCTCCCACATGTGGCTCAGCTGCCCGGAGATCGTCTGCAGCGGGCCTTGGACTAGCTGCATCATCGTCTCGGACACGCGCGTGTCTACTGCGCTTTCGACGAGGGCCGCGATCTGAGGTGCATTGAGTGTGGGTGTAGGCGCAGGTTGGCCGAGGGGACGCCTTCTCTCCATCTCTGCTACGCGTTCCTGGACTATGTCACCCACGAACTTCTGGAACGCGGCTGCGTCTTGCGCCGGGGGCTGGTTAGTGCTCCGCATGGCAGGCTCGGGGGCCTTTGTTGTGGTTGCCTCGCTCACGAGGTTGCGAACGAGTGTCTTCAATTCTCGCTCGTCCAGGTCAGCGACCATCCTGGGGGGATCAACGGGCGGTGAAGAAGACGGGGTTGAGGACGTGGTTCGAGCCGGTGGCAGCGATCCGTCGGGCCGTGCGTACTGCATCGCAGGTTTCCTCAGCTCGACCGCGCTTCCGCCAGCGAGGGGAGTTCCATCCGGACCTTCGTCGTTTCCGTCTTCGTCTTCATCCATACGGTTCAGACTGTCTCCGGCAAGTTCCCAGATGGCGGGGGCACCTTTGCCGTAGCGTTCTACGAAAACGCTGAAGCGGACAGGTTCCGTCGATCCTTTGGCCAGCGGGTCTCGTCGCGTCAGGTCGCGCCCCGTTTCCTCCCTGAACGTGCTCGATAGGCGCATGCCGGCGACGTGGCGAGATGGTTGTATTGGGCATCGGTGGACCCTCCTGATCGCTATGCGGAGGCCGTCGCACTGGTAGGTCCCGGGGTGGGTTTCGGACTTGACAGCCCACTCCGTATGACGGCCAGCTTTCGACAACTTGAAAAGCGGGGTGGTGTCCCAGCCAAGGCGCATCAGGTTCCGCTGGAGCGTCCCTGCAGGGGATTCCCGCGACGGCGAAGTACGCAATTTCTGCGGGGAGTTCTGGTAGGAGTTCGCGGGCTTCTGCGTACGAGGATGCCTTTACTCGAACGCCCAGTTCCCCCCTGCAGTATGCCAGACCCAGCTGTAGGTGTCCGATCTTACCGGCCACGCTGTGAGCATCCCCTTCGCTTGCACCGTCCGGGAGCATTAGGACCCGGTAATCCTCTGGCTGGTTCAGCGGCTCGAAATACGTGCCAGCACGTCCGCTTGCGCGTAGGACGTCGGTCTCGTTCGCCGCACTGGTGGTGAACAGGATCTCAAGAGTTTGACGGATCTCACCTCTTAGAAATTCCTGTTTCGCCGACGCGTCCCAGCGGGAGTTGATGGTGCCGCGGTCGAGGGCGCTGTGGAGGTAGAACTGCGCCCATTGGTAGGGGGAGCTGTGTGCCTCCTCCCAGGACGCTTGGGCGTAGGAGCCTTCGTACAGGTGCAGGGGGAAGACAGCTTTGAAACGCGTCTCGGGGGCCTCCCAGTGGCGGTAGAGGTCGGCTCTGTCGCTCACATCGGAGTCAACCCCATCATCCCATACCAAACCCCCGCGCTTTCCGTTGCCCTTGTTCGTCTTGCCTCCTTTTTCCCCTTTGTGACCCTTGGTGTCCCCTTTTCCGTTGCTGCGGCCCTCGGTGTTCCCTGGGGATGCGCGTGTTTCGCTGCTGGAGGACACGGCGCCTTTGCTCCCCTTGAACCCTTGGTACGTGCCGCGACCGCCGCCCCCGAGCATCCTGACCATAACCGTCAGAGTGTCGTCTCGGTCGACCCCGTTCCCAGCGAAGGAATCAGACAGGTTGATTGGCCTGTTTTCCAGCGCCACCCAACACACCGCGGGGTCAAACCACACCATCTTGCCGAAAAAATCTTCAACAATCTCGGCGCTGCAGACGGTGTGGTGCCCGTGCTTCCCTGTCGGGTCGCGAACCCAAAACGACAGTGCTGGGGCTCGTGGCGTTGTCGTTGGTTGTGCCGCTGGCGTGGTCGGTGATTCGTCCGGGACGACGGTCGCGAGTTGTGTCGTCGGTGCTGTTGGCGGGCCCGTCTCATCGGCGCGTAGGCAGTTCTCTAGAGAGAGATACGGAGTTTCGATGGCGCGGGTGGCTGGGACGCAGTGGGCGGTTGCTAGTGCGAACCGGAGGAGCTCGTATGCTTGCCTTGCATGTTCTTCGCGCCGATCGTTCGCTTCCTGTTGCGCCCGCCGATGGGCGAGGATGCCGTCGTATTCCCGTTGCAACCGGCGTTGTTTGCGGGTGAGCGAGCGGAGGATGTTGCGGGGTGGCAGTAGAATGGATGTGGGCGTGGGGTGGCGAGGTAGGCTCCGTGGGCGACGGGGGGTGGTACTGTGCGTGGCTGCGGAGGTGGCAGCGTTCGGTCCGATGGGGGGCACCCAGTGCCAGTCCGAGTGTCGGGGCGCATCACGCCGAGAATCGTCTGCTCCGACGGTTATGGGGACGTTCGAGGGCGGTTCGGCGAAAAAAGCCGTCGAGCGGGGGTGCAACAACGGTGTACACAGCGAATGGTTACCATTGGACACGATTTCATGGGGTACTCGCGAGGTGCAGAGCGGGCCAGAGTCGTAAGGGCCGTTAGCGAACGGCACGCCGGTATCCAGATGGAACCACGTAACGAAGTTAATGTTCTGCCTGTTGGGGACGATTTTCGGCCGTTCGATCCTCCACGGCGGCGTACCAACGCTGCTGACAATCGACGTGTCGTGCATGGTCTCGTTGAGGAACTTCCAGTTCATAAGGTCCGTCGACGTGTGGCAGCCGATCCCCTCGCTCAAGGCACACGGACTCTGGGACGTTCCGAACAGATAAAACACGTCGTTGTATTCGACAGTTAGGCCCCCGTGGGCGTGGATGAAGTTGCCGTCGAAGTCTGAACAGTTACAACTGGACACGATTTCACGGGGCACTCGCAAGGTGCAGAGCGGGCCAAAGTCGTCAGGGCCGTTAGCGAACGGCACGCTGGTGTCCAGATGGAACCACGTAACGAAGTTAATGTTCTGCCTGTTGGGGACGATTTTCGGCCGTTCGACCCTCCGCGGCGGCGTACCAACGCTGCTGACAATTGACGTGTCGTGCATGGTCTCGTTGAGGAACTTCCAGTTCATAAGGTCCGTCGACGTGTGGCAGCCGATCCCCTCGCTCAAGGCACACGGACTCTGCTTCAGGGACGTCCAGCGCCGGTCCAGTACGACACTTCGCAGTTGGACGTCACAAACGTGTCGTCCAACTGTCCAAAAGTGACGGAGAACTCGGCCCAATCAGCTTCGACGAGCAGCAGGAGGCCGAGGCAAATGTACGTCAGCACTGCGATCGGCCACCTTTTCTTCACTTCGGGCGGTACACAGACCGAGTGCGATAGCGGTTTTCCCATTTTCCCTCCCAACCAAACTCCCATACCAATAAAGTAAGCGAGAATGAATGAATGAATGAAAAACAAGCACCGTCCTTCCGCTGCTCAGAAGAGCCGCATCCGGAACGGTCAGGCGTTACTAGCCCGTTTGCGCCAAGAGACACGCGCACGAGTGACAGGTCCACAGGTTAGGGGATAGGAAGGGGGGGGTCGACGAGGGAAATAAGAAAGAAGACGGAAATAAGTAAAGAAATAAGAGAGTAAGAAAGAAAGAAAGAAAGAAAGAAAGAAAGAAAGAAGTGTTTCGCTAGCGTGGCATGTCCCCGAGGACCTTGGTCGGTATCTGGGCTGCGTTTGAGCCGTTGGCCTATCGGCCGGGCCTTTTGCCCCCCCCGGTGACGGTAACGTCGCTCGGGCGAGGTTATCGGTTATCGGTTATCGGTACGTGTCTCGAGTTAGTTCTTGAGAACAGGTGAGGTGGTTCCTTGTGCCTCCCCGTCGCCATCCTTGGCGCGTTGTTTGTTTTCGTCTTCGGTTTCGTTCTTCGTTGTTTTTACGGTCTCACGTTGTGGTGGGGGTTCAGTGAGCTTTTTACTTTGCCCGCCCTCCCCGGCTCCCGGAACTGAACAGAGGGGTATGGAAATAAGAAGTGGCGAAAAGAGAGATTCGGGGTAGTCTGCGCGGTGCTGTTTCGCGGCGGCAGTCCGATGCGGGCTTTTCCTGGGGGTCGGTGGGCGTTTGCGTCTTAGTTCGCCCTCCCGGCGCCGGTTCTGGACCAGGAGATTGTTTTGTTGGTTGCAAGTGCACATGTTTTTCGTTGTTTCTTGCAGTTTTCTATCTGCGTCCCGGTGACCGCTCGTATACTTGCTTCACCCTTGCTTGACCTTTCCTATGGTCAGGTGTGCATGCTGTCGGTGCACCGTGCATTCCTCTGACTCAGTCTGAGGGTTGCTGTTGCCAGGCTTGGCGCCTGTGTGCGTTGCCGCAGTCTGTTGTCTGCGTTCGGTCTCTTCTTTTTTTCCCTCCCAGTCTTTTCTTTCATAGGCATTGGCCGGTTAGCGGTCTGAGCTGCTGCTGCTGTTGTTGCTTGCGTCTGAGCGTCGATGTGGCGAGTCTTCGTCAAGCCCAGTCGTTCGAGCTTGTAGCGCTGCTTGTTGCGTCGAGGTCCAGCGCGTCGGCAAAGTTGGGTCCTCCTGCCTGCGGCGTTTCGTGAAAGGCGGGGGTTTGGGGGTCGGGCGGGTCCTCCAGTATCTGGTACCTCGCCACGAGCCCAGCGTCCTGCAGGTACGCGAGCGCTGCCTCCGGGTGCTCGAAGAGCAGGGGCCAGAGCATCTTGTGCCTCGACCCTGGCGCCGGTAGCTCCCTCGGGACCTTCGGGTCGGCTTCGAACACCTGCCTCCACATCGGCGCCCTCATGGCGTACCCGACTTTGAGCGAGAAAATTTTTCGACGAATTTTGAATTCAAAAATACCAAAAAAAACGGTAGAGAAATGTCCGGGGGGGTACCCCCACGGCCTGCCCCAGAAAAGTGGGATAGCTCGCTAGAGAGCTAAATTGAGAATTTCAATTTACCAACCTCTAGACTCGGATAAACGATTCGTATCACAACCGTGTAAATAGCTAAAAATAGCTACATGTAGCTGGCCAAATAGCTAGCTAAGTCTCACACTGTTTTTTCGGCATTTTTGCCCAGGGTTTTCACCAAAGTTTTTTTTTTCGAAATCTCAGCCATCCTGAGCCATCGAGTCACCAGTGGCTGGCCAGGGCCAGCCAGCGGCTGCCACTGGCTGCCAGTAGCTGTCCCCCACACTGCGTGACACGTTTGTCAAGTTGTCAGTGACTGTTGTGAGACCTGTGTAGGCTATTACGAGCCACTGCGCAAGCGTACTAAGTAGCGTGATGAACCCGGTTTTGTCATCAGTGGTCGGCGGTGGCGAAGGGCGACGCCCAGTGCTGTGGCGTCGCCATCTCGATGCCTGTGTTACTAAGTGACATGTCCGGACTGGAAACCTGGAACGCTGGAGCGTTCCAATTTTTTCTTCGGGCCAAAATTCTTCCGGTCTGGACTTAGTTCAGAATATTTCCGTTTAGGTAATCCAACTCGATTTGAACCCGTGAAGTCAAGGTGGACTATCACTCTATGGAACCGTCAAACAACGCCAACCAGGAATTGACAAAAGGGGGAGCACGAACACAGCCAGCTCGTACAGAGAAAGGGACCATGTCAGACCGCGCGTCGCATAACAAGGCCGTGGACACGCCGCAGCTGCATCGCAGCCTGCGCCCTTTTGGGTCCGAACACACGAGCCCTAACAGGGCGCAGGAGGCCAATTTTCATATCGGCGAGGAGGTTCACCACATGGAGCCGCAGTGGTCCGCATCCCAGCGGTACGCTAACAAGAGAACAGACCACAGCGACATCCTGGCGCACAACGCCGCGTGTGAGAGCCAGCCGGTGGGAAAACCTGTAGGGAAGCAAGTTTTTGATCAGACGGCCAACATGGATTGGACGGGCGACACCGGGTCAACCGTTCAAAAAGTGCTCCCGAACATGGAGAGCCACTTCCAGTCATCGGCCACCGTCGTCAGGAGTAGAGGCGACGGCTGGGCATCAACGTCTTGCTCCAAGACCATCGAAAACAGCCCCGGGAGGAAGTCCATTGAACGCGAGCCGAAGATCATCCCAAACGAGAAGTATGCATTCGTTCCTTTGCACGTCCGCCAGAGATGAGAGAGAGCCTAACATTTGAGAATCGTTGGCGACGGAATCTCCAGGGGAATCACCCTTGATCTTTGGCCGCACCTTACCAAACCCGCCTCTTTCTCTCTCCACGTTCGTATGATTCCCTGAGATTTTCGCTTCGGCTTGAGCACTCGGGATGATGACACAGGAGAGGGATTGGGGCCCGGGGAGGGAGGCTGTTTCCAGAGATCAGGGAAGAGGTGGTTGCTCAAGCTTTTCGTGCCGCGGAAAACTTTGTTGCCTTTATACATGGTACGATGCCAAAAGGGGGGGGGGGGGGTTTGGGCGGAAAAATCCCCGCATAGTTCACCAGGGTCTGACGGGTACTGAGGCCCCATACCCTTCCTAAAACATCATTCTGCGTTCAAATACGCCCTCAGAAGCCTCCGGAGAGCCTTCTATGATGTCCCAAATGCGATTTTGTGGGTTTTTAGGGGGTCCCCCCGCCTGCTGGCCGTAAACCACCATAGAAGACACATACGCAACCTGATGCTGGGTCGCTTCTCTGTGCAAGATCCCAGCCCAAACACACGTTTTCGGCGTTCTCTAGCACTCTCCAGGTGCATTCGACCCTCGGGCTTCGTGGTTTCTTTCACTCACAGGTGTTCCGGGACGTGCAAAGATAAGGAGAATGGCCCCCTGCATTGGGGACAGACCGAACTACGCCCTGCCTGTCTATACAGGCTTTGGGGTCAACCTGCACTGGCTTTGGCGCCACATCCACCGTTTCGGGCTTCGTTTGTGCTGCTTTGGAGTCCATTAAGAACTCTGGTCTGATTTGCGGGACGCTTTCCTCGGTTTTGGCGCCCACTTTCACTGTTCTAAGGCCTGTTCAGGCTTCTACCTGCATCATGTTATGCTATTCTGGTGATTCTGCAAGGCTTGGTGAACGAAGTAGGACAAGCGTTAAGTAACAGGCGATCATCAGCCGTTCTCAAGCGGTTGACTACGACGCGTTCACTTCATGATTTTGAAGCAGGCTTCACCGCTTTCAGGGCAGGCTTTCAGAGCTTTCCTGGCAATGTCTTCCCTTCTGGCATCTTTCTCACCCATGGCTGCAAAGTGCTTCTCGCTGGATGTCTTTGCACAGGCGGCACATGACCCGAGGGATGTGTGGCAAGCTCCTGTGCAGTGAGCTTGGTCAGACAAACTGTGTGGCGCACACACCTGCCATGGTCGGCAGTATCACCTGGGCCACAGTTTGAGTCCTGTTCCGAGACCCGCTCACGGTGAAGTGGCGCCTACTGGGTCGCTTCCTCTCCAGCTTCGGCGCAAAGTCTTCACCACTGGATGCACTTTGAACGGTGAAGTGGGCACCAAAACCGAGCAAAGCGTCCCGCAAATCAGACTAGAGTTCTTAGTGGATCCCAAAGCAGCACAAACGAGACCAAAACGGTGCACATGGCGCCAAGGCGGCGCAATTCGACCCCAAAGCCTGTATAGACAGGCAGGGCGTGGTACGGTCTGTAGGGTCCATTCGCCTTGTTTTTGCACACCCCGGAACACCTGTAAGCGAGATAATTTATGAAGTCCGAGGGTCGAATGCACCTGGAGAATGATAGAGAACGCCGAAAACGTGTGTTTAGGCCGAGATTTTGCTCCAAGGAGCGACCCAGCATCAGGTTGCATATGTGTCTTCTATGGCGGTTTACGGCCAGCAGACGGGGGGACCCCCTAAAAACCCACAAAAATTGCATTTGGGACATCATAGAAGGCTCTCCGGAGGCTTCTGAGGGCGTATTTGAACGCAGAATGATGTTTTAGGAAGGGTATGGGGCCTCAGTACCCGTCAGACCCTGGTGAACTATGCGGGGATTTTTCCGCCCAAACCCCCCCCCCCCCCTTTTGGCATCGACTCACATGTTCCCCGGATGTTGCCCCACATTTTTCCTCCCCAGATTGGCTGATTTTCGAGCCTCCAGATGAACATCGTACTTTTCATGGACGGTTTACTGGGGAAATGCACTTAGCGTTTTTTTTGCCCAGATACCATTTTTTTGAGATTTTCGCAATCATGGGTTTTGAGCTAAAAACCCACACCTTCCTCCCGAAAACATCATTTTTTCTTGGGAAACTTACAAATATATGCGCGATAAACTGCCGAAAAAACTGTGCGCATACGAAACGTATGCGCGAAAAACTGTTTTTTTTACAAATATATGCGCGAAAAAACTAAAATTAACAAATATATGCGCGGTGCATATGTTTGTCAGTTTTAGTTTTTTCGCGCATATATTTGTAAAAAAAACAGTTTTTCGCGCATATATTTGTAAAAAACAGTTTTTTCGCGCATATATTTGTAAAAAACAGTTTTTTTGCGCATATGCCACAATTCTTGTTGGGAGACCCTTTCAAAAGAATTTCCCCCCAAAGTGCCTATTTCGAGTGTTTAGCCTCATTATAGCCATCAAAAGTGAATTCAGACGGGGTTTTGACGCCAAACACAGCATCGCGAGAATATAGGGTCCACAATGAATGTACTGTACAAAATGACATACACTCACACATTTGTAAAAATGCCATGAAGTTCGTATCCTAATGTAGGGCCCACAAAGTGACTATTTCGGGTGTATGATGCCAAAAACAACGAGAGGTTCCACAACGGATGTACCATGCAGGGTCAAAACCTTGTGTCTTTTTGGAAATGGCCAAAAAAAAATTTCCGGAAAAAAATTGGGGGTTTTGAATTTTAGAAATTTGGAACAAACTCTGCAGTAATTATTGAGAAAGTGCCCCCCCTTCTTTTTCTCCCCCATTTCTTTTTCCTTTTTTCATCCCCTAATCCGGTGGGCAGCAGTCAGTTGTGAGACTGGCAGGTGAGCAGCGTCACCTCCGCGTCTGATGCAGCTGTTGTATGGATCGCCTACATACACTCAGCCGCGCGCTTTCATTGCGAAGGTTACTGCTGCGGCCTTCTGGGTGGCAGCTGTGTCGGGTCGAGTAGCGAGATCTGAGGCCCTGTGATGGCTCTATCCCACCCTCCAGATGACAATTTTTGCGAATTCCTGAGCTATCCCACCCTCTACAACGCGTTTTTTGCGATTTCCCGAGCTATCCCACCCTCTAGATGGTGCCTTTTGCAACTTCCTGAGCTATCCCACCCTCTACAACGCGCTTTTTGCAACTTCCTGAGCTAACCCACCCTCAACAATGCGTTTTTTGCAATTTCCCGAGCTATCCCACCCTCTAGATGGTGCCATTTGCAACTTCCTGAGCTATCCCACCCTCTAGGACACGCTTTTTGCAATTTTCCGAGCTATCCCACCCTCTACAACGCGCTTTTTGCAGTTTCCCGAGCTATCCCACCCTCTGGAACGCGTTTTTTGCAATTTCCCGAGCTATCCCACCCTCCAGGTGACGATTCTTGCGATTTCCTGAGCTATCCCACCCTCTACAACGCGCTTTTTGCAACTTCCTGAGCTATCCCACCCTCTACAACGCGTTTTTTGCGATTTCCCGAGCTATCCCATCCTCTAGATGGTGCCTTTTGCAACTTCCTGAGCTATCCCACCCTCTACAACGCGCTGTTTGCAACTTCCTGAGCTATCCCACCCTCTAGGACACGCTTTTTGCAATTTTCCGAGCTATCCCACCGCTTTTTGCAGTTTCCCGAGCTATCCCACCCTCTGGAACGCGTTTTTTGCAATTTCCCGAGCTATCCCACCCTCCAGGTGACGATTCTTGCGATTTCCTGAGCTATCCCACCCTCTACAACGCGCTTTTTGCAACTTCCTGAGCTATCCCACCCTCTACAACGCGTTTTTTGCGATTTCCCGAGCTATCCCATCCTCTAGATGGTGCCTTTTGCAACTTCCTGAGCTATCCCACCCTCTACAACGCGCTGTCTGCATTTTCCTGAGCTATCCCACCCTCTAGGACACGCTTTTTGCAATTTTCCGAGCTATCCCACCGCTTTTTGCAGTTTCCCGAGCTATCCCACCCTCTGGAACGCGTTTTTTGCAATTTCCCGAGCTATCCCACCCTCCAGGTGACGATTCTTGCGATTTCCTGAGCTATCCCACCCTCTACAACGCGTTTTTTGCGATTTCCCGAGCTATCCCACCCTCTAGAACGCGTTTTTTGCGATTTCCCGAGCTATCCCACCCTCCAGATGACGATTTTTGCGATTCCCGAGCTATCCCACCCTCTACACCACGCTAATCACAATTTCCCGAGCTAACCCACCCTCTAGGTGGCGCGTTTTGCAGTTTCCTGAGCTATCCCACCTTCCACACCGCATTATTTGCAAACTCTTGAGATAGACTGGCACCACCATAAGTGGATTTTTGGATGGTGAAAGAGGTCGCCAAAATGCACGAGCTGTCCAAAATATGGCATTACACCAAGAAAAAAGGGTAATATACCAGGATATGCGCGAAAAAACTAAATTTACAAATATATGCGCGGTGCATATATTTGTAAATTTTAGTTTTTTCGCGCATATATTTGTAAAAAAAAACAGTTTTTTCGCGCATATATTTGTTAAAAAAACAGTGTTTTCGCGCATATATTTGTAAAAAACAGTTTTTTCGCGCATATATTTGTAAAAAAAAAAAACAGGGGTTTTTCGCGCACTACAAATACGTTTTCTCTGCAACAAAAAAGCAGTTTAACGAAAAAAAAACTACTTTTTCGGATAATCCGCAAGCCAGGGTGCACTCAACAGCTCAGCTGGTACTCCGCAGCTGTCCAGGCCGGAACCTGCGGGAATGGCGCCTTCAATTCACTCCAGCTTGTTTCTATCTGCAATGGGGGGTTTCTTCGCGAACAGTAGGCAAATCGCACAGTTGTACGACCCCGCACTCACCGGGAGCTTTGCGTGGCTTCGCTTTCAAGCGTTATTTGTGGATTAGAAGGTCGGTATTTTAAAGTCTCCGGTTGACCGTAGAGGCTTGAGTATGGCGGGGGGTTGAGAAAAGTGAGAGGGTGCAGCTCGTTTCGGGTGTTGTGTCACTCCGTTGTGAAACCTTGTGAAGTCCCCTAACGCGTTTAGGGGGTGCTTGGGATTGGTAGGGTGTGGTCGTTCTGCTACGGCGTGAAAAGCCAGGAAGTTTCGACGCTAATCTTCGACTCTTGATTAAGTTCACCGGGTTGCTCGTCCCGGTGCCTGGCTTTTCTTCTGGGTGGTTTCGTGTTGATCGGCGGCTGTGTGTTACGAGGCACGGATTAGGGGATGTAGTGTAGTAGTAGTATGTGTCGTCTGCCGAAGCAGCCGGAGACAGCAGGCGCAGGGGGCAGGTCTTGCTTTACAATTCTCTTCTTCATGGAGACCCGCCCCCGGCAATCCCGACTGTCCAATCACTGTCGAGAAAGGTTTGTGCCCTATAGTGATGAGGTGGTTGACCAGGCCCCCACGAAGCCTTATACACAACACGGCTACAACACGAGGATGCAACCCTGCTTAGGTGTGCACTCACTGTGTCCTAGAGGGTGGGATAGCTCAGGAAGTTGCAAATGGCACCATCTAGAGGGTGGGATAGCTCAGGAAATCGCAAGAATCGTCACCTGGAGGGTGGGATAGTGCAGGAAATCGCAAAATGCGCCATCTAGGGGGTGGGATAGCTCGGGAAACTGCATAAAGCGCGTTGTAGAGGGTGGGATAGCTCGGAAAGTTGCAAAAAGCGTGTCCTAGAGGGCGGGATAGCTCAGGAAATCGCAAGAAATGCATTTTAGAGGGTGGGATAGCTCAGGAAGTTGCAAAAAGCGCATTGTAGAGGGTGGGATAGCTCGGGAAATCGCAAAAATCGTCTACTGGAGGGTGGGATAGCTCAGGAAGTTGCAAAAAGCGCGTTGTATAGGGTGGGATAGCTCGGAAAATTTCAAAAAGCGCGTCCTAGAGGGTGGTAGCTCGGTAGCTCAGGAAATTGCAAAAGGCACCATCTAGAGGGTGGGATAGCTCGGAAGATCGCAAACACGACTTTGCCGAAGAGCATGATACAGTGACAAAAGAAGAGTCTCAAATTAGTGCCCTCGAGTCCTTGTATCTGAGCCAGCTCTTGGAGTTAGCCAAAGTGTGTGAAGCAGCTCAGCCAACTCAACGTTCGAAGAAGGATGTCCTGGTCGAGTTGCTGAGTCCTCACTTTGGAGAGCTCGAAGAAGAAGTTCGAACCATGATGGCAAAGAACGAGCAGTCTCGGGGCGAAGCAAAAGAAAAGAAGAAGCGTGCCCGTGCCTCGCAGGGCCCGTCCTCCACCTTACCGAGGAGGAAGCGAACTACGCCGGGGAAGCCCCTCTGAAAACGTGCCCTGTTCTGTCCCTTGGCTTTTGGTGGTTTGCGAAAGAGCCGGCTCCGTCTTGCATGGCATGCTACTTATCGAGGCATCCGGAAAACGATGTGACACAGGAAACGGCTGGCTTGGTCTTCCTTGTACGGCATGGAAACCATTATTTAGCAAGCCGGCAAAAAGAAACTGCGGCAAAAAAGCCATTTTCTCCAGAATTCCAGTTCCATATTCCTCAAATAGCCAACTTCGTTTCGTTTCTCCGAAAATTTGGCCTAGCATCTCCCTCGAATGCGCGATTAGATCTACTTTCCTGTGAAGTTCCCTTTTTCCATGGTAATTGCCCAGGAGACACTGCGCCGAGCAGGAAGTTTTGGAGAAGATGTTCGATCCGAGGGCTGAACCACCTTTCTACCACTCTAACTACTCCACAGTCGTGTTTTTTGGGGGTTTTTGCATGAAGCATCTCCTCGGATGCGCGATTAGATCTATTTTCCTGTGAAATTCCCCTTTTTCCATGGTAATTGCCCAGGGGACACTGTGCCGAGCAGGAGATTTTTGAGAAGATGTTCGATCCGAGGGCTGCACCACCTTCCTACCACCCTAACTACTCCACAGTCGTATTTTCTGGGGGGTTTTGCATGAAGCATCTCCCTCGAATGCGCGATTAGATCTACTTTCCTGTGAAATCCCCCTTTTTCCATGGTAATTGCCCAGGGGACACTGTGCCGAGCTGGAAATTCTTTGAGAAGGTGTTCGATCCGAGGGCTGAACCACCTTCCTACCACCCTAACTACTCCACAGTAGTGTTTTTCGGGGGTTTTGCATGAGTTTTCCAGCTGAAACGCGGTAAAAAAGCCC
Organism: Diplonema papillatum; assembly: GCA_030068145.1. Lineage (NCBI taxonomy): Eukaryota > Euglenozoa > Diplonemea > Diplonemida > Diplonemidae > Diplonema > Diplonema papillatum. The sequence goes on along the minus strand of JAPJBO010001212.1, from coordinate 22,831 downwards.
TCATAATTTTTGTCCCAAATTGCCCCATTGTAGCTTGCCTTGCGTGGGCCCCCCTAACCACGTGCTCGAAAGACATGGAGGGAATGCAAAATGAATCGGTCATGTGCCAATGAAAATGCAAAAGTCAAGACCGTTCCTCTCCCATGGACTCGTTCCAGATCCGAGTTAGCATACTCGTATGCGCTCGATCAAATGGTCAAGGTAATCGGGAAGACACGATGGTGAAATACAAAAAAGGCAATCGAGGAAAGCTATTGGTCGTAGAGATACGATCGAGGACTGCCCCTTTGAATGCTGAAGAATGAATAGAATGATCATGCATCCATCTAGGCTTGACACGATACAATCTCTGGTATCGGGGAATTTTTGATTCGTCAGATTTTCCTCGGTCCAGTCTGGTTTGAGTGACAAGAAACCTGGTTGATCCTGCCAGTAGTCATATGCTTGTTTCAAGGATTAAGCCATGCAAGTCTCAGAGTAAATGGATTAACAGTGGGTCTGCAGATGGCTCATTAAATCGGTGGCAATCTACGCGGGGAAGGTGCCTTTTGGGCCCAGTTGGATAACAATGGTAACTCCATTGCTAATACATGTCCGAAGAATCCAACTCGATTAAACCCCGTGGCCTTAAAACCGCGGGGTCGAGGTGGATACAATTGACAGAGATAAGTGCCATCAAAATACGATTCAAACCCATGTGAAACGTCACCCAAACCCGAATTCCGCCTGGGTTTCCACTTTTTTTGACGATTGTGGCGTCTGTCAGTGTCAGCAGCGTTCACGTTCTTGCTCTGTAGCAGTGTACGGTTTCCTGCACTGGCACAGGCTGCAGTAGGGGAAGGCTCTTGTAACTGCAGGCTACAATAGCGAGTCCAACAGTGTGAAGGCTGGCCCCGGGGCTTCGGGGCTGAGCTGGCCCAAGAATGGGTTGTTCTTCGGGTGCGCACTTTGAAAACAACCAAGGAAATCGGCCGCCCCTGACACGGTCTGGGGGCTGGCCGGTGCCGGGGCTCTTTTTTTCTCCGGGGCTGAGAATGGACTACTCAGCGCAGGAAAAGCAAGCAACAAATAGTAACGGCGAGTGAACAGGGCAGAGCCCAAGCCTGAACCGGTGTTCTACGGATATCCGGAATGTGGCGCAAGCTGTTTGGGGACACAACTGACACATCGCCATCCCGACTCGATCCTAGACATGCGCGCGAGCTGTTCAACACGGGATCGCCAGACGAGCGCCTGGTCCGGGCCCTCTGGTAAGCGTGCCCGTCATCGAGGAGAAGGACGGGGCGGTGCGCCAGCGATTCATTTTTTAGTCGTTCGATGGGAATCGTGTGGCCGAGGCCCAGATTTACGAAGCGCACGTACCATTGGGGCATGTGTCCAAGTACCTTACCGCGGTTCATGAGAAGTGTGGCACGACGCGGGACTTCAGAACGGGGCTCTACGCAGTGGCCATCCCTCCAGGCGCAACTCGGCTCTCATGAGTGCATGGTAGGAGTTGACACGTCTCCCCACCGGCATTCGTGTGCCCCAGAGATAATGCACACTCTTGCCGCCGTTTCAGCCGGCAATCCGGACTACGTGATGCCCGAGTTTGCGGAGCGCTCTGTGGTTGTCGATGTGTGGGTCGACAACATCAGATACGCCGAACAAAGGAGTCCGTCGTCGAAGCCACTCGACGTTTGGATCGGACCGCCTCCGACTGCGGCCTAACGTGGAAAGAGACGGATTCGCCAACTGCCTCACGGCAGTACGAGTTCATCGGGGTCTGGTGGGATTATGTGTCATCAGGTGGCGCTGTGCCGTCTATTCGTGTTCCCATCGGGGTTGTTCCCTACTCACGCTTCTCGCATTCATGCTCCCATATCTCGCAGAGTGCAGCCCAAAATTGGATATCCAGGTACCGCGAGGGCGTATTCGGCGACAAATGGGTGAATTTTTTTTGGCGACCCCAGGACGTGAAATTCGCTAAGGGCAGACTATTTTTTTTTTTTTGATCCGCGTCCTAGCGCGCGGAAAATTTTGGGAAACCGTGGAAAAAAAAAATAGTTGAAAAAAAAATATTTTTTCTTTTTCGCTGTGGGAAGGGCACAACAGGGTGCCATGAGGGGACACCAGGTGGTCACTGAAGTCCGCGCTTTCGGCTGCGGAAACACCAAACCCCGCTCGTGGGGCCAACAAGGACACGTCAGCGGAACGCCTCTGTTGCTGCAGCACCACGAAAGTTGTGACGCCGGCAAAGCACACCCGACACAGACCGAGGACAAACCGGAGAACCCGCTCCGCCTGCCGACGCGCCTTCCCGGGTGAGAGAAAGTACAGCCTTCAGCAGTTTCACCTTGACTAAGTGAGTGTTGCATACTGACGCAAAAACAGGGCACAAGCAAAGGGAAGGGACGTGTTTTTTCGCCATCGATGTTGAGATTGGTGCAGTGAAGGATCGACACCTCCTTGAGATCAACGACCTGTCGTTAGATGTTTCAGCAGATCATAAAAGACCGTCACCTCAGACGCCTGCCGAGTATGATGATGATGTGGTGGTCGGCTAGGGCTGATAGCAGGAGTGTGTGGAGAGATGTTTCTCTTGGGATGTCTGTGCAGGCCATGGAGTCCATGCAGTACCGGGAGGTTCGGTACGTTGTGAAGCAAGAGTTCCCGTAGCTCGAACACCTGTCAACGCCTTCGACCTGCTTATGAAAAAGAGCAAAGCCCGCGTGAAGCCGCTGCAAGTGGGTGAAACGAAGTCGTGGGTAGTGTTGTTCAACAGGCTAGTCCAGGACTACCCCGTAGACTTCGACAGGGCCCTCCTGGTCGATGAAAAAGGACATCCGTTCTATCAGGAAGTGGCCAAGACCCTTCTCAAACTTGATGGACTCCCACTTTCTGCGCAGCTGTTGCAGCAGCACGAGGGCACCAACAAGGTGATTGCCCAGCGCCGTACCGCCGACATCCCCCGGTGCACCCTTCAGAACCTGCAAGAACAAGAAAGTAGCCTGCGAAATGTGTTGACCTTGCCGTGGGTCGCAGAGCTAAGGTATTCTCAGCATCCAATGCACGAAACTGCAGGAAGTGAGAGACGTGGTGTGCACCCGTATCGTCACGCGGCAAGCGCAAAACCAACAGCGCAAGCACGCAGTGCGGGAGTCCCATCCAGAAACCCTGTTTGCGACTGGGAGCAGTCCACCGTGAAGGCGGAGGGTCTTCTTCTTGGGGAGAACTGGAAGGGAAATTCGTCGAGGCAATTCGAGCCGTTTTCACTGGACACCGTGCCCGGCCTCTCTGACGATCGCCGTGCTCGGTTCAAGCAGATCCAAGGGGTAAGGACGAGTTTCCCCTTCGGTGTCCACAAATACAACGCTGCAACGCTGGGGCAAGAGCTTGGTATTCAAGCTGCCACCGAGCGACCGCCGCCTACAGGAGGATGTCGTCAAGGCGCTCAAGTCGTGCATCGGGACGGGAAAAGGTTCCACACCCGGGCCACGAGGATGAAGTTCGTCGAGGTCTGGAAGTCATCTGGGGTTCCGCGTACCATCCTCAAGACGATGAAAATGTGGAGATGCGAACCCCCTGCGCACACCTACCGAAAGCCACCTGGCTGAACTCCTCACAACTGATTTCACTCCTGAGGAGTTCAGTGAGGTTGCATTCCGAATCTCGACAAAAGACGCGCTTTCGTCGTCCAAATACGACGGCTGGGCCGCGTTCTTGAGGAGTGCGGTACTGTCGTGGACGAGAGGCGTCATGGAGAAGTTTCACGCCCCACGTTTGAGGCCCCCGCAAGCATCCGGCTTCTCATGGAACAAGTGCAGAAGCGGCTTCCGGCCGATGCCCACGTCCCGTCCGAAACGTGGGTACGATACCAATTCTGGCCGAGTACGTCGAACAGCACGGTTGCTGCCAGGTACACAAAACGGTTCCCAATGGTATTCGCGAGGCAGTCGCGTACACAGCGCAAGGCCCACGACTAGACGCCCACTACTGTCGGTGGCAGCAGCTCTACGCTGAAGGCTCACCTAGTCCCTCCGTACAACAGAAGCCTGAACAGCACAAGCAGACGACGGTTATTTCCCAGTGCAAAAAGTCGCCGAAAAAGCAAAGTGAGGGGCGCGTACCACTCCGGACCCCCACCCCCCGACCGCTTGCCACCAAGACCACCCAGGAACCCACAGGCCAGGTGACTTGCCAAACTATTTTTTTTAAAAAAACTATTTTTTTTTTTGCGCGCGCGTGCGGAAAATTTTCAGGGGTCGGGGGACGCGGATCAAAAAATAAAATAGTCTGCCCTAAGTACAAAAGTGCTACAAAATCCTGCCTCCCCAAAGGTTACGTACCAGTTACTGTCAATTACATGGCAGTTACTGTCAAAAACAGGGGTTCAAACGCACCAGCTACTACTGAAAAACCGAAACCGGAAAACCCCGGTTTCTGAAACCGGGTTTCCAAAGTCCCCTGCATAGGGGGAAAGGTTTTTTTCCCCCTCGAACCTCAAGCGCCCACATGTGGACCACACGTATTTTTCTCCGAGACCGAAAACGGAGCGTAAGCCCTGGGTGGGTGGGAGGACTGTGAAGGCGTGACTGCCCCACAAGGAGGACTCTCATCTAGCGTTATCTCTGTCCCAGCCGCGATAGCCATCCTATCCTCGGCCAAGCATCGGCCATCGTGCCTCTCTTTTGGTTATCAACCTTACTCCTCGCTCGGGTTGCCGTCTTCGACCGTAACCGCCTCTGGTGGTTTGGCTTAGAATGCAAAGAACCTGTGGCGATACTCTGCATCTGTTCTCTTTCGTGACTACCTCTAGAGCGCACCGTGTCAGGTTTCCGACGCTTGTTACCTTCTGGCTCGTCGGTCTCGGGCGGTCGTTTCGTGCCACCTTGTTTCGTACCTTTTCTTGCACCTCCTCTGCCCGCCGCGGAGTACGCCATCTGTCTTCGATGTATGACGAGTCTTTCCGCCGCTGCATCGTTGCCAGCAGCCGTTCTGGTGAGTCGCCTGCTGCGGCGTTCTCAATGGCGGTGTTGGCGCCGGCATCCGCCGCTTCCTTTGTGGCGTCTCGGGGGTCGATGGTAGCGGCGGCTGCTTCTTCACCGGCGCTCGCAGCTTGCGTCTCGACTTCGGTGTCGGTTCAGGCGTCCCCGGGGGCGAAGGCCCGCGCTCCCGTCTCTTCTGCTGGTCGTGCTCGGGTTGTTGCTGTGGGGCATAGCCAAACACAGGTGGGGCCATAATCGTGTAGCCTCCTCCCGCCGGCAGAGAAAGTGGTCGCCAAAAAAGGAAATTCCCCGATACTCCCCGATATTATCGTCTGGACCAGGTGGTCTGATTGTCTTTTTCCCCGGCAATTCTCAAGAACAAGGTGTCATGGGGGGGCCTTAACGTGGCGACACTGTTGACCGCACCTTAATCGAGTCGCGGCCGCCGATCCCCCAACCGCCAGCATCATGTACTTGATGCGACGCGGAACAAGTGCTGACAGCACCGCCCAGCGAATAGAGGGCCACAAAAGTGGCAAATCAACCGGTCGGGGGGTGCTTAGCAGCCAATGGCCTGATGGTGGAGTGCACACCAAAGCAGGGTTTGTAGCCGTGTTGTGTAGATCTGTACGCACGCGGGACCAGAACCAAAAAAGAGGGTCAGAGCACCCTAAGCTGAAACTACTACTACTGAAGTGGCGGAAAACTACTTTCAAGCTTCCTCGGCTGAGCAATTAAGTTACCATGGCTGACCGGCAATCCCCATCGGTGATCGTCGGCAGGCAAGACTGTGTGGCCTGATCGATGTCAGCGAAGTCGCCTCCACTGCGCATGAGGTGGGCGACACTTACGAAGTCCGCACATAACTTTAGCCTAGCATTCGCATGTTCGCGCCTCTGGTTGCTTGCTAGACGAAAACTCGCATCTTCTCGGGGATCCACAGGGGACGCCGAGGTGCTGAATCCCTAATGGAAGGCAAAACTGTGACCCAGGTGACTACTGGCAACCCTGGCGGGTGTTTGCACCAGGAGTTTGGAACAGCTAGTCAGGCCAGCGCATTGCACAGAGAGCTTGCCACGTCCTCGGGTGAGATGTGCCGCCTGTGTAGAGACATTCAGCTGTTGCGACGGGGCCGACAACCCCGTGCAGCTACCACCGCAAGATGCCCTTCGGAGAAGAGCTACACCCAAAAGCAGCGTGTTGGAAACTCAAAGGCGACTGGTGAAAGTGACCAGTGGCTATACTTCGATTCAGCCGTTACCCACTTAAAGCCATGAACGTAGCCACACACCCACGCAGAACGTTAAAGCCGCGGGACCCGCACCATTCAGTGCTCGGGTGGAACACTGAGTCCATGAAGACGCTGGAGCCCGAGGCAAAGAGGGAGCTCAACCTTGCGCCCCCTCCAGTACCCGCCGAGACACCGAAGCCCCTCAGGAGGGAGGAAGACTGGGATTCCAACTTGAAGACACTTCCGAACTGCTCGAAGACTGGTCAGAGGTCTGCTTTTTGCACCGATGCGCACCAATAATAATGCTAATGCTAATGCTAATGCCATAGTTCTAGTACATTTTGAGTCGGAGAGTGTACCGGAGGAAGACGAACCCGTCGAAAGCGAAGTTGATAATTCAGACAACAGTCAGTACGAAGCTGCCAATGCTTCTGTTGACAAGTTTTGGAGCAGGCAAGGAATCAATTTTGTTTAAAGGGTCTCTTGTCCGCAAACCCGTTTCAGTTGCGGGGTGCATAGTCTCCAACTTTTCCTGCTAAAGGACAAAACCACGCAGGTGACAGCCGTACTAGTAACGGCGACAATGCGCACTGATATTCTAAGATACCTACCCCCCCCCGTGAACATGTCACCCCCTTTTGTGCAAAAAACCGCTGGGGGGTGACATACTCAAGGGGGGTGACATACTTAAGGGTTTGCAGAGGTCATCTGAGCCTCGGCTGGGGGGAAACGTCCTTAGCAGCCCTTCTAGGACACGACCGAGACAGAACGCTGGGCCCATGGCAAGGTACCAGATGCTGAAAGACCCGCCCGACTTCCAACCCCAGTTCCTCAGGACCCCCTGCCGGCAGGGAGACCCTGCCGACGCGCTGAACCTCAACGCAACAAGCAGCAACAAGCTCGAACGACTGGGCATAACGCGTCGCAAGCCGAACCAATGTGCCGCATTGACGATCAGACGCGTACAAAGCAGACCAGGCACGAACGTGAAGAGAGTGATGATTGAACCGTTGCGCAAAGCAGACCAGTGGCATGAATGACGTAAGTGATACGTGATTGTCATCATACGTGATCCACTGCTCTCCTTCTCGCACACAGCAGACATAATGGCCGCCGTGTCTCGACCGCTGCTTCCGGCTCAGCATTCGCTCAAACTTCTGCATTGAACGCCCCTCAGGTTGCAAGTGCAAGACACTTGCAACAATTTTACAAACTTCCTTCTCCTGTTCACAGTCCGTGCACTTCAGCAAATCGTGTTGGCAGAATGATAACATTGCGAGGTCTGGATGCGTTTCGAAGTAGGTCGTTCCATCAGTTGCAGCCACCAGGAACAAGCCGAACAATCCACTCTCAAGAAGTTCCGATGCATCCTGATGGGCGTTTCCTTGAAATTTCTCAGGCATACACTTGCATTCGGAACAATATGGCGGACAGCGTTCCTGTCTCGACGTCTTGCTGAAGAAAAGTCGTGAGGTCGTTGCAAGCGTCATTCGCAACCGACGCAATGCGGTTGACCATGTTGTGCATTGAAGGAACTCTAGGATGGCCCCCAATTAGCAGCTGTTGCCCAAGTTTTGAATCCCGCGAAACCTCCATTTACAACGTTGTTGGCTGCTTTAAGACCACGTGTCACTTTGGCGGTCGCGCAAGCAACCAAAGAGGCGAGGATGACCGCTCTGATTGTAGTCTGCTGCTGTGCATGCTCACTGGTGCGGAAGGCGGCGGTGAAAGCGGAAAACTCACAAAAAAAAACCGTTCAAAAAAAAATTCCGCTGCGCGGGGCCACTCCCCACTGGGACAACAGGACAAAACCTTGAGTATGTCACCCCCCCCTCTCAGGCCTTGGGGGGTGACATACTCAAGGGGTTTTTGGGGGGTGACATGTTCACGGGGGGGGGGGGGGGGGGGGGGGGGGGGGGGGGTCTTTTATTTCACTGGGGTCCCAAATTCTTCACTCCATTTTTTTACTACCCCCATTTTTTAACCACTACCCCCCCTTTTTTAACCACTACCCCCCCTTTTTTAACCACTACCCCCCCTTTTTTAACCACTACCCTAAAAACTGGTCACGAGTGAAGAAAAAACGGTTCAGGTGGGTAAAAACAATGATGTTACCAATGGAAAAACGACAAAAAAGAAGAAGAATGATGTAAACAGCTTGCCATGTGATTATTTTTTGGTGCCCTTAGGGTGCGGCTTGATAGCATCTGTACCAATCTGAATGATAGCTCCCTCAGCAATGTTGCTGAAGTAGAAAACATTCGAAGGTGGTACAGGGTGTGCTTGAGTCAAAAATGCAGGGATCTCAATGCAGGGGGCCTCAAGTGTTGGTGCGTGAGGACAGGAAGTCGGCATAGGTCTTTTCGTACAATTTGCGACTCTTGGACGGTAGAAGGTCAGCAATGATCGCTTTCACTTTCTTCGATTTCTCACTTGATGTTGAGCTGCTGTCAGACGAACTGCTGTCAGATGATGGTGTTGGCACTTTTCTCTTCCTTCCGGGCATGATTCTGTTCTTGGTCTCCCCTTTTTCTGTATATCCTGGGTATTTTTTACCTTCATTCCGTTAAAAACACTCGTAACTCTGTTTTCTTCACTACCCCACTTTTTCCGGGTCGTTTGGAGTGACTCATTTGGGACACCAGTGAAATAAAATTATCTTATCACCCATTAATGGCGAAAATTTTCACTCTCGAACCCAATTTTTTGGCACTCGACCCTCCGGGTCTCGTGCCAAAAAATTGGGTTCTCGAGTGAAAATTTTCGCCATTACTAACAGGTAATTAATAGCTATTTTTGCGTCAAAATGGTGACATTTTCAGCCTGTAGACTTAACGGCAGTTTAAGGGTTAAAAAACATGCAACCCGCCTCAGAAATGCCCGGAAACGTGTTTTTGGGGGATGTTTCATGGAAAATGGCCCAGGGGGCGGTGTATTAGTTGATGGTTTTAGGGTGGACACCGTTTGGTACCGGCTAGCTGCCTGTGTGTGTGCTTCACTGTTCATACCATGCAAAGATGAGACTACAATCACGTACAGGCAGCCACAAATGGAAGCAACAAAAGGGCGAACGACACCCAGGAGGAAGGCAGCTATGAACGTTGCTCGTCTGGATGGTTAACAACGTCCCAAAAGGTTCTCTGGGTCTTGCGCAAGCTGAGGTGTTGTTGACACCGCAGGCAGCAGCTCTTCCCCGAACTTCTGCTAGAGCGATATTCACAAAGTTCGATGTCTTTCCGAGAAAAACAATGAGATGCTCTCATCCGTAGTGGGATTTTCCAGATTCCAACGTTTTTGTTGAAGGGATGCACGCGACAGTGTCTTTTATTCAAGTTCGCCTTTCGTACACCACCCCGAAAGGGTCGCATTGCACACGCACGGAAGACAATACTGGTCACCGGGGTGTATCTCTGGTACCTAACCCCAACGCACGTTGAGCTTGAACAAAAATAGAAAACTGGACTTGAACGAAAAGGTTCGGCGGTGGATTTATAGGACTGCCACGACATAGGCAGGGTATCTGCAGCTTGGGGTAGCACGCTTCACGACACAGGCCACTACGAAAGCTGGCGCTGCCGTCAAGGACTTGAGGGGGCGGCACGTTACGAAGCCGTACCTCATTGAGTCGCTTGTCGATGCCTCCTACGAAGCCCCACCATCCCCAACTCTCAGGAAAGTCTTTTGAGTAAAAATACATAGGCTTGGGCAGTGTTGTTTTCCTTCTTCGGTTCATGCTGTCACTATTTTTGGGGTTGTCACCTAAAAAGAAGAACACCGGTACCAAACGGTGTCCACCCTGAGTCCAAAAATTGGGCACTCGTAAAAAGGCCTTTTCGGGGCACTTCAGCAGCCAAAAAGCATGTTTTAGGCATTTCTATACGGTTCTGGGGTGGTTTACCAAATTTTATTGCCTTTTAGGAGCCCCTATGTGGTTCCCAAAAAAATGACCTATTTTGACAGCTTTTGACCCCCCCTAGGGCTAAGTTGGATGGAAACGCCGTTTCTTTTAGTTTTTTCGAAATATGGAAACGGAAACGGAAACGGAAACGGAAACGTTTCCGTTTCTTTTAAAAGAAACGCCGGAAGGCTCCTCATGCTGAGGGGTCCTATAGGATACCACTTCGCGGGTCCTTCTGTGTGTCCGTCGGGTGTCCGTTTCCAGCCAAATTTTGGCTTTCCTTTCAGAGGGCGGGATCACCTTCTTCTTTTGATCTACCAGCGGGCACTTCTCTTCCTCCGTCTTCTGGCGGGCTCTCTGACTCTTCAGGGCCCTTCCTGGGCTGTTCTTCGACTTGGCTCGGCCCCTTCTTGTGTGTCGTCGCGGTCTCGTTTGTGCAGAGCAGTCGCTGATGCTCACCGCTTTCTTTCATCGGCGATCTGACACGAGCAAATAGGAAACCACAAGCTAATGATGCAGAATGTCGTCACATGCGGATGCTGAGGTTTTCTGACACCAGATTCCACTCTTCTGTGCCTACCACTTCGTCCTCTGCTGCTTCCAACCCACGTTCTCATGTTTACTTGTATCGGCGGCCGTGCCGAGTGGGGCTTTTTGAATCTGCCGTCCTCTTCTGCATTGTCGGTGGGGTTCTTCCTGCCGTCGCTGTCTATGCTCCGACAACACCTCCCGATGGTGCCCCTTCCGGTGACGGTTGCCACCCGTCGTCGTATGCAAGGTGCACTGTGGCAAGCGATGTTTAACACACACGTTACTGCGTGGCCATCGCTTTTCTGGCGGGTTCAACATTGCCCCGGCATACGTGTGCCCTTCTCACCTCCTGATGCTGATTGCACTCCCTCTTTGTCTTACGCCGCCGAAAAACCCCGGTCTTGTAGCCTGTGGCGCGGCGGTGCTCCCGCTGTCCTGAACGATCGTATCTGTATAACCTATTATTGGAAGCGGATGTGCTTTCCCGATCGTCTTCAGCGCGTTGGCCAACGGCCTCGCATAACAGAGCATCGTCGCCACAACAGCCATTGGTATAAAGAGCTGCAGACCTCAAAGTCATCACAACCGGGTGCGTATGCGGTCGCAACTCTTATGCTTCTTTCCTCCCTCTTTTTCGGAGCCTCCTTGTCCATTGTTTCCCACTGGATTGCGTGGTCCGCCGTTCGGAACACATTTCCGGTCGGACCTTCAGCCAGTATACTAGTGGCATACCAGCCGTTTCTTTTGAAAAGAAACGGCGTTTCCATCCACCGCCAAAAAGAAGGAAACGGAAACGGAAACGGAAACGGAAACGTTTCCAACGTTTCCATCCTACATAGCCCTAGGGGGGGGGGGGGGGGGGGTAAGTACGCATGCAAGTTTATGCAGGACAGCAACGACCCAGCAAATGGAGCATTTCACAATTACGACAGCTCTACTACTCGGTGTGCAAGCTACCCCGTCACCAGCGAGTTTGCTTGCTTGCAAAGTGCACAGTGCGCGGCCGTTGAGTGCAACTACACACGGCAGCAGGCATATAGTACAGCAGGAGCACACTGACAGCGTGACTGACTCCCTGTAACAGCTGTCACTGAGGGGCACTGTTCCACTTGTTGCAATCAATGTCCGAAAAGAGTTCAAGAAGGAGCCAAAGATCCGAGAAAAGTAGCGGGGGCAATCCTCACACGTCTTGGAAATTCCTCGCGGGCTCCTGTAGCACAGGCCCAGCCAGGGCACAAGGGAAATGGCTCCTGGTGGCTGACTTGCCGACGGTACCAGTCCCAGCCTGCCGGGCAGGGCAGCACGGGCCGCAGCTATTATCATACTTGTGCCTACTTTGTGGCTAAATGGGGCCACAATGTGGCAACCTTGGGAAGGTGTTTTTATTACACGGTGGACCGGTCAAGGGCTGGTGCGGTCAATGACCGCACCACCGCAATATTGTGGACCGGTACCTTGCGGTCATTGACCGGTAGAGTACTGGTCATTGACCGCATCCATGCGGTCATTGACCAACATTGCGGTCAATAACCGGTACTTATGACAGTTTGCAAGGTAAAATAGGCAGCTAGGTGTACCCACGCAAGGCCTAATTCTCGAAGTACGCACTTGCAACTGTACGTACCCCCCGTGTAAGTGGCTCACCCTTTTTACCCGTGAAAGCGTCTCAAATCGACCTCGCAGAGGAGTGAGACACTTTCACGGGCAGCTGACAGTTTTTTGATTGGCAACGAGCCTGGTGGTGTAGCTCTCTCAAACGATGCGACGGTGAGCCCGTGCGAAGAGAGACGGGATGCCACGCACCTTTCCATCGTAACAGACGATGTAAAACCCAAGGTTGACTGTCGGCCTTTGCAACCTCTTCGATGCAGCGAGTGCTTCCAGTCTCGCAAACAGTTGTGTCCGCGTACAGAAAAATTAGTGTGGCGTCCACTACTATGAGAACAGATGATTTCAGCAGGAAGGCAGCCTTCGCAAATAGCACAATATCTCTTCAACGAGAGAAAGATTTCTCGTTGCCGTACGTGAGCCGTAATAATTAATCACGCCCACCACAGACGCCCTCATACCTACGAAGATATCAAAGACTCCGTCGTGACACAGCCGCGCTCAGGGAAGCGTATGTTTTAAGACGGATGCGCAAAATGCAGAGTCGCGCGGTCACAACTTTACTGAAGTTCATGCACAACGAATGCCGATGGGGGTGGTTGGAAAGAACGTAAATTCCCGCCGTTTACCCGCGCTTGACCTGATCTCCCAGCGTTGACTTTCAGGGCACTGGGCAGAAGTCACATTCTACTTGCCACCGCTGTGATGAAGCGAATGCTGTGGTTTACTTATTCGTAACAGTGCCTAGTTGACACTTCATTGCAGCACAACATGCACGATAGGCCCGGAATGGCCTTGGCGCCGACTTCATATCACAGGCCAAACGACCCAAAGACCACACCAGACCCAGGTCGCTGGATCCTGTTTCACCAGAAACACTGGATCCACACCCGCCTAATGGCTATCGCAAAAAGAGACAGACTGAATTGCAAAGTGCAGACCCCGGGCAATTTTGGACGAAAAAAACTGAGAACAGAGAGGTTGTTCCAAGTTATTTCCGGTCCAAAATATTTCCGTTTGGGGCACGGTTCGGTAGTCGTACAGAAATGTGTTTTAAGCATTACAATAGTGGCGCGAGGGATTTCATTTTAGAGACACGAACGGGTAACATAATACATGGTCCAGCTACTTGTTCGTCACACCGCACGCCTTCGTGCGGCTTACAGTTCCTCTCTGATCATGGTATGCACCTCGCATACTTGGAGCAGCACCGCGGCTAGTACGACCGAACACGTCGAACTCAGCCTTGTGCTGCTTTTTGAGCGGTACAGGTGCAGGCGATTCAAGCCGTCAGTGCCGGGAAAACAGAGCCCCTTCGTCAGCCGGAGATGCTATGAACACCGCACTATGGAAGCTATAGGGCTTCCGTGCAAAATGGTGGTTCATCTTTTGATGGATGACTTGCAAGCGCATGTTCCTGTGCAAGCCCGACCGTGTGCCGAAGGGTGGATGTGTAAATACAGAGCCTCACATCGTTGCTGCTCTCAGACATCCGCACCAACGACAAGGGCAGATAAAGCAAACCCAATATAAACGCTAAAGTGAGAAAGGCCGCTGATGCTGGTGGGCTTTAGCTAAGAAGAGGGGAAGAAAGCTGAAGAAAGACGTAAATATTCGGCTTTGCCCAGTGTAAGTTATTTTGTTTACAACGTTGCTGCAGGGTTCCCACCAAAAGTTAGGCCTGTGGGTGACGCTAAGGACCAAAAGACGAAGCAACCCGTGCCAAGACGAACAAAAACGAACGTTCCGGGGACGAAGAAGAAATGGACCCGCCAACAAGCAACTTCGGCTTCATTTTCACCCCTAGATATGTTTGCCAAAAATATGCGGGATAATCAAGTTCCGCACTGACGACGGTCCGCCTTCTGTGTCCGTGGCTTAAACGTGGTGCATATAGGACCCGTGTCCACTGTGTTCTGCGGGGGTTTACTCGCAGAATGCCACCGTTCAAAAGAAGACGACTAGGGGCCCTGCGTTTCTTTACTGTTTACTAGACACAATTGCAGGGGTCTTCTCCCCGAGACGGATATTCCTGTGCTCAGTGGGTGGTTCTGGCTCCGCGTGTCTTCTGACATATGTCTCATGAGACAGCACTCCGCTGTCTAGCAGGTCGCGCACTGCGTAGCTCTCCGGCACAGAACATATCGGCATGGCCCGCAGCTGTATCAACACGAACTGAAACAAAAGGTAATGCCCTGAAAGATTCAGTGCCGTCTGGCATGACCTTGGAATGGGTCCCCTCAAATGTGTTACCCCGTATAAAGCAAATGCGGCACAGGCAGTAGTCGAGGCAGCTGTCATTTTCCGGTGCTTTGTGGGTTTGCGTTTGCATCTTCTGTGTTTCCCAGTGCGGGTGGTGAGTCTTGCCACTCTTTTTGTTTCTCTTCGTTTACGAGAGGCTACCTAGCGCCGCCGAGGCAAACTGGAAGGAATGGGTGTCGATCTGAAACGGGAGCGGAGGAAACAAGTTTACACGATGTACTACAGCACCGGGTGAGGGAGTTAACCCGAGCGGTCCATTTTGCGGGTGTGGCACACCCGCGAATCCAGTGTGATCACCGGTGTGCGGGTTCACATTGTATTTGCTGTTGTGTGGGCCTTTGAAGCGTGGATGATGCCTCTCGCGCTGCTCCCCTTGAGGTTCCTGGCTCATGCCAAAGCGCCGCCGCCCGGGTAAAGGGGTTGCGGCATCATTCAGACTTCTTGCTTGTGAAATGCCCCAATTGCGGTATGTCTGTCGAATCAACGGACTTGCCCCGGCATCGAAGGACAAAGCTTTGTAGGGACTTGGAGAGGGATAATGCAAGGCGCGCGCGCCGGAACCCTCGCCAGCATGCACCTCCGACCGTTGGTGGGGAGGAAGTGGCCTGGAAAGATTTTCAAACATCCCCCTCAGATAACGAGGGCGAGGTTCGTTCAAGAGGCACCCTCGAGCCTGTAGAAGCTGTGGGACCTTCTCCGGAAAACCCTGCGGTCGTCGGAAATCCGCAAGAACGGCAAAGACCCGCGCCGACAAGCCGGCATGCACCTCCGGCCGCAGGTGGACAGGAAGCCGTCTGGAAGGATTTTGAAACAGCCCCTTCTGATAACGAGAGCGCGGTTGGTTCAACTGGAACCATCGTGTCCATAGAAGCTGTGGAACCTCCTCCGGTAAACCCTGCAGTCGTCGAAAATCCGCAAGAAAAACGAAGACCCAGGTCCAGGGAGGCTGTTCGGAGGGGTCACCACCCACCGTTCGCGGGCTTCGTTACTTCACTGCCCCCGGCTCTCCCCGGCCTTCGTCGTCCCGGGGGAGGGTTCCACGGCCATTCCCCCCCGCGTAGGGAATGGATTGATGCTGTGCCGCGGGTTCTTCCGTGCGTTCTCGCGACGTCGCCGCTGTCGAGATCGCTGCAGCCGCTGTCGGGCGGTTGGTTGACGATCCCGGTCTGCACCCCGCCCGTTGCGCGTCGGCTTTCTTCTTCTCGGCGTTCGCTAGGACGTCCCAAAGGTGGCGGCTGCCGCCGCCGCGTGCCTGTATTTAAATCGAATACAGCTGTCTTCAAGTCTGAGTATTTCTTCCCAGAGGAGTATTTCTCGCCAGACTCAGCCAGGATGCAAAGCATGATATTGGCGCATATAGGCGAAATGAATTCAGAAATAATATAAAATAGGGTAAAGTCCCTTAGGGTGCTCTGACTTTTTTTTTTTGTTTCTGGTCCCTGGCCCCCCAAAAAATCTGTACGCATGCACGCAAAAAATAAATAAATAGCCCAAAAAAACTAGGGCATATAAAGGCGGGTTTCTCTGAGCCTCTGCTTCATTAAGGCGTCACATCTGTCGTGGTTGACTCTGAGACTGCGATGTGGCGGGCACAGACTCGTTGATCAACATTTTCGCAGTCCACGTTGTCGACACAGATCACAGATCTTTGAATTCCGTTGTAGAGTATCATCAGGTTCAAGGTCCACTCGACATGGGCAGTACAGGACATCCCTCCCTTGGTGGCAAACACGGATGACAGCTTGATCTCACTAGCATTGTCTCCCTCGCCCACTGTACTCGTAGCAGCCTCCTCAGGAAATGTCAATGTGCAATTTCCTCGATGAGTTGAGACAAGGCACCCTGGTGAAGCTTGGCTTGGGGTACACTTGCCCGGAAGATTCCGCGAAATGTGTTACACATTGGGCACTGTATAGGCTGGTGCAGATTCTGTGTCTTGATGAAGGCCGATTGGTGCGCCTCGGGGCAGCGGGCGACGGTCTGAAGGTGTCCTCGTGACCGATGTCAGCTTTGTCAAACACCTCAAATCTTCCTCAGCAATTCTCTCCTATTTGGGCTACAAGTGTTGGGCACTCGAGGAGGTCGGTTTTGTCGACAATGAGAGGACATCTTGTATCCTCGCAGCTCCGCAGGTTGACAAGGTGCGGGGATGAATTTGCTCCACCATGGGCCTTCCAGAGTTCCATACTTCTCCCGGACGTACGCAAGAAGAGATGCCTGCTCGGCTGCGGTATCCTCATTTAATACAACCACGGGTTGTCTGCTGTACTGAGCGGTCCCAAGACGGGCTTTGATAGCCTCCAGAGCGTTCATACAGCGTTCACAGCGTTCTCTGTAGCTGGACACACTGAGAGCGCGTGCTTTAGAACCCTTCCACAGCACGACGAGACACAGGCGAACCGACCATAGTGGTCACTTCTTGTGCAAATTCTCTGGATTATCTTTTTTTCCTACGGTTCTCAGAAATCTGTACGCACGCGGGACCAGAAACAAAAAAAAGTCAGAGCACCCTTACATGACTTTGAAAAAGTCCCTTGTCTGGACACCTGGTTTTGGAAAGGTCCCTTGTATGGACACCTGAATTTGGAAAAGTCTCTTGTCATTGCTCCAAAATTTGGGTCCACAATTTGGGTCCAATATTTAGGTCCAGTATTTGGGTCCAAGTTTTGGGTCCGAGTTTGGCATTTTGGTTCATCACAGGTTCCCTTCCACCAAGATTGCTGCAGCGCAAGTGCTTTGTCTTTCTCCAGTCTGCCCTAACTTGGTCCACCGATTATAGATCGTCCGAACTTTAAACACGCAGACCTCACAGGTTTGCTTCCTCCTGGTTCGTTTCCACTGCGGGTAGCCTCGTGAGACAAAGTAGTTGCGAGGAACCACCTGCAGGAGTTGCTCAAAGCATGAACGCCGAGGACGCTCAACAAGCATATGGTAGGGCTCGCATCAGATATAAGAGGAGCAGCGGTCCAGTCAGTGGAGCTGTCGAAGGAAAAGGCACGATCTGTGGTGAAAGGGCTGACAGCGCAGGCGAGAAACTTAGGAACAAAGCTGTCACCGGAAGAAAAGACTGGACACTAAGGAAACCATCATCGAGCTGGCGCGGGGGTTCGGGTGTGTGTCGTCGCTGGAACAGCGTGTCCGGTGCTGGAAAACTTACGACCCCCACAATCAGCCGCTTTAGACAGGAAGCAGAGCGTTGCCGACGCACCCGCGATCGAGCTGAGTTTTGAGCAGGCGAACAACCCCCAGGGCGTGGGCTTGTACTAGGGTCATACCATTCACTAAGTACGCAAACCCCGAAAAAAAAATCGACGGTAACACAAAAAAGCCGAACCGGATAAAACCTGGAACACTCAGGCCCATTTTGGGGGGTGTCCCAGGTTTTACCCGGTTCAACGTTAATCCAATTACGGTAATTGGTCCAAAACTCGACATTGTAAGCGTCAAACAAAGATCTACTTGCAGTAGCTGTTCCGTCCCCTGACACACAATCTGCTTTTTTATGTACAAACATGCTTCAGAACTGGCGTTTTGCCAGAAGGCGTAGGTACGCCCCCGACTACTACCGTGTACGTCCCTGTGCCCCCGATATATTGGTACAATTCATTCGGCTCAAATTAGGCTCATTGCTGCTGGCGCGCTGATTTCACCGAGTGAGAAAGATCCTCGTGCACTCAACGACAATTGCGCAGAGTGGGGAAGGGGGCGAAAGGGGGGCCGGGGTGCTTCCACCCTTTGGATGGACCGCAATGGCGGTCCCAGCACCCGGGAATGGCCGCTGCTGCAGGAGGTGCCTGACTCCGTCTTCAGAGCTTGTTACAGCAAGATGAGAACGGAAGACCACTATCAAGCATTCAAGAAGCAGCTGCTCGTTGGCGACGTGAAGCGGTACCGGCAGCTCGAGCTGAAAATGGTCGTGCGTGAGTTGTCGCGGGTGTACAAGGACCGGCTGGCGTTCTCCTTGCAAGCATGTAAGGCCGACCTAGCGCGCCAGATCGAGTTTCTGAGGGGAGAAGGTGAAGACTCGTGCCGCGAGTTGATCCGCGTCAACATCAAGCAATCGTCGTCTATCCTCGACTCGCCTCCGGCTTCTCAAGTCAGCGAAGGCGAGAACTTCCTGCGCCGGCAGCAGGCGAGAACGTCGGACTGGGTATTGTGCTTCTTTTAGCCGGAGAAGAACAGCCTTCCAAGGATGATAAGACACGACTCTCAGCCGTTGGGAGGTAACAGTGCTCGCGCTGAGGAAAAAGTCGGTCTTTTGATCCCGCCAACGAAAGAAAAGGGAACCTCTCAAAACATGACAGAGCGCGTTCCGCCCGCCGCTCTCCTACACATCTCAAAACACGCGCGTGACGCGCGTATGGCAAGGGGGACGGGCAGTGGCACCCTACGTGTTTTTTTGTCGTTTTGTTTTTTGAGAGGAATTCAGTTCAGTACACTCATAAAGCTGTGACTGCCCCTTTTTACCCCGAATTCAGTTCTGCCACTTCAGCCGAATTTGGCAGGCGACAAATTGGAGGACTGTTGTGTTTTCCGACCCGACTATCAGGCTGAGTCGGAGTCGTCTGGCCCAGAGTCAGAGGCCAGCCGAGTGTCAGACTGACTCGTCACGGTGTCAGTCTGACGGTCACACTCGAACGATCCTACTAAACCACTGGGATGCTTATGCGCCTTGGTGGGGTCCACAGGGTCCAGTCTGGGGACGGAGCTCAAATTCGTTCCCCAAGTTGACAAAGTCCACTGCAGTACGTTGCAGAGTTTTGCTCCATTCCAGCCATTCCCACTCGTTCTTTCCAGGACGCGAGATGAAGTGATGTGGAGTCCGGTGGACCAAGTTGGACGAAGCACAGTTAAACGCAATCTGCGATGGTAGGGAAGCATTTGCCAGTTATCTCAAGTTGAAGCTTGAGCACACCTGCTCGTGGTTCCTCTATAACCCCCGCCAAACCTGCCAATTTGGCCCGATACCTACCCCCCCCCCCCCCCCCATGTCACCCCCAAAACCCCTTGAGTATGTCACCCTCCAAGGCCTGAGAGGGGGGGTGACATACTCAAGGTTTTGCCCTGTTGTCCCAGTGGAGGGGGAGTGGCCCCGCGCAGCGGATTCTTTTTGTTTTTGAACGTTTTTTTTTTTTTGTTTGGAGCGCGGGGCACTGTACTTGCCATGTTGGTACAGCGGGGCCGCCGGTATCCGGTTGCTTCCGGAGCGGTAGTCCAAAGAAATGCTTCTTCAGCACACTGTGAACGCCTGTCTCACAGCGACACGGGACTGGCCTGCGCGTGACTGCTAACAGGTCCGACCCGGTAAAAAAACCCGCGATGCAGTGACTCTACCCCCTGCATCAGGGTGGATCCGCTTCGTCCGGTTTTTTTTTTGGTAACTGAGCAGGACCTTATGCAGCCTATTTTATCCTTCAGACTAGACACCAAGCCCATTTTCTCTGGTGAGTCTTAATGCAGGGGGGGTCCGGGGGGCACCGCCCCCCTGGAGACGGTACGGTACATGGCACTTCAGATTCTGTCTTGTTCGGAACCTGTAACAGAAACTGATGCCTGGTAACAGGCCTCTGGCGAAAATTTGAAATCTTGTAGATAGTTTATGGGGGGTCCAGGGGGCACCGCCCCCTGGGAGACGGTATGGTACATGGTGCCTCAGAATCTGATGTCCTGTCCTGGCTAAGGCAGGACCTTCTACAGCCAGTGTTCTCCTCCAGAAGACACCTTGCCTACTGATGATAGGTCTCACCCTTCAGAATAGGAGAAATATTTCCCACTACAGACACCCAAAACCTCTGCCAACCCAAGATTACAGACACCAAACTCCTGCCCAACCCAATCCGAGGTAGTGTAAATCAACCCAACCTCCCACCCGATTTTCGATTTTTTTTTTTTTTTTTTTTTTTTTTGGGTGAGTTCAGGGGTTATTCTAATCCCCGAAATTCTGAAAAATCCCGATTAAAAAATCTTTGATATGGCCAGAAAAATTTTTTTCCCACGCTGCGCGTGGGAAAGCATGGATTGCTGAAGCAAGCAGTGTCCCACACAGTAGTGTCATACGTTAGCACCGTGTCGACCACCCACTAAAACCAAATGCGGTGAGCGACATCTCTTTTAGTTTGAAAATCCTTTCAGGCCTGTAAGCTTCAGGATAGCAAACGATCCTCCAGTGACTGATTACTGGGTGTGATGGAAAACTCAATCTGGCTGCTGCTTCTCCACTTTGTTGTAGTCTTCACTTGTCAGTCCCAGTGGGCACTACGGCATGATGGCCTCAACGCCTTTCAACGAATCGAGGCAGGGCGAAGCTGCTCACGACAGGCGCCCCCCAACACGCTAATCCCAACGCCCCTCATGCCCCATAGATATTTCTGGACCACATCGCCGGCAAGCTGTGTACACACAAAACAGCAACTACGACTCCAGGATCTGAGCCTGTAGCCTGGGTACCTTGCCAAAAAGTTTTCACCAGAAATCCCCATGGTTAAAAAATCTTTTTTCACCGGCCTGTTTTCAGAATATTTTTTTTTTTTGGTGAAAAAAAAATTTTTTAACCATACAGGATAATCCCTGGGTGAGTTACCTCACCCAACCGCTGCAGTGCATAACCCCCTGTTATTTAAACTGAGGGGAGAAATGCGTGACGCACGACCACAAGCCGGACCAAACTTGTGAGTGTGGGACTGTCCGTTTTTCCGTCGGGACTTACCCACTAAAACTACCTAAACTCAGAGATTCGAGAGATGCAGAGGGTGCTACCCACGGTTCTCCCGTGTACGCGGCGCGATGGAGGGGCCACCCTCCACGCGGGACTTGGCCAGTCCTTGCGCTGTCTGCCGCAGGGGTGCCCGGTGGCTAGCCGTATCTTGCGTCGGAACCCCAGCGCTCGCTGTGGCGCGGCTTGGCGGTCCCCAATTCCGTTTTTCTACGGTCGTTGGGGTACCTGGTGATCGTCCAGTCTGGGCGAGTCCGGTTGAACCGGCAGACTGTGGCAAGGGTACGATCACGCCGCTCAACTCACTCGGGGAGACACCCTCCACAAGCGACCGGCTTGCGACCTCTGGAGAGTGCCTCGGGTGAGGTTGCTGCTGCACCTGGGTGTTTTGGGCGCTCTTGCTCAGGCTGGGGTCCTGAAGGCGGCTTTTTTGGGACAGAACTTTTCCCCAGGAGTATGGAGCAGGGGGGGTCTTTTCGCTTCAGCCGGGGCGGTGGCTGATGGGCGGCGATTATTATTATTTCTGGGGGGGAGGGAGCCTTTTTCGGGGGGGGGCGGTGGTGGCTGGTCGTCCCCCGGGGGGCGCGGTTTTTCAAGAGTTGTGGGTTGCTCAGTCCCACCGGGGGGTCTTTTCTCTTGAGTGCCTGCGGGTTTGTTTCAGGTGCTGGTGCGTTTTTCGGGGAGTGGCTCTCGTTTTGGGGGAGGTGCCTGCGGGTTTGTTTTCGGGTGCTGAGGCGTTTTTCGGGGGGGGGGCTCTCGTTTTGGGTGCTTGGGTGCCGCGTGTGAGGGTTTTTCCAGGAGGCCTCGGAAATGGGATCTCGGGTTTTTGCCGGGGGCTGGTTGTTTCGGATGCTGAGGCGTTTTTCGGGGGGGGGAGCTCTCGTTTTTGGGGGGGTGCCTGTGGGTTTGTTGGTGGTTGGCGTTTTTCGGGGGGCTGGGGGGTTTTCGCGGCTGCCTGCAGCTTGAGCGCCTGTGTGTGGATTGGGGCCTTTTGGTAGCCCTTGCTTTTTTGGTGGGGGTCGACCTTTTCCGGGGGGATCCAGGGGCTTCGAGGTGGCCGGGGCGGTCTCCCCCTTGCGGACCTGCGGCTTTGGGGTTGGACCGGCCGGTGGCAGCGGCGGCACGACCGACGAGGATGGCCCATCCTCGACCCCCAACGGGTCCCGCTTGGTCCCCATCGACCGCTGTCTCTGCCTGTACGGCTCGGACGGGGTTGCCCTCGGGGGTGCGCATCGCCAGCCGTCGCGCGACGACGCCGTGCCCGCCCTGCCTGCTTCGAGTGGCTTGAGGATGGCCTTCCTCGTCGCCTCTGCCTCCTCGACCTGCATGTTGGTGTCGTGTTGGATTGGGGGGTGCTGTGAGGGGCCTCGGATCCCGCTTCCTGTTACCCCAGTACCCGCCCTCGAGTCCACTTGACTCGGTCCCCTCTTGGGGTTCGCCTTTCCAGCCTGCCTTGGGCGCAGGGGAGCCACCCGCACTCCCTCTGCCGTTCCGGCCGCGGCGTGCTGGGGGGGCTGGGGTGCTACTGTTTCTTTTGGGGGTGCGGGTGGCACTGGGGGTGTTGCCGTTGAGGGGGGGACTTCGCCTTCCCGTCGCGTCGCCTTCGGTGGCTCGACGTCAGC
>JAPJBO010001211.1:0-59472 GCA_030068145.1 Diplonema papillatum | reverse complement strand
AGAAGTAAGAACACGTCTTTGTAACTGGTATCGCTAGCAGGACTGCCTTACTCGGGGAAACGAGCTTGGCACAGTTTCACTGAGGGAGTTGATGTACCACGAAAGTCGATAAGAGTTTTTGGGTTAGAATGCAAGGAATCTGGTGGCGATAATCTGCATCGCATTGGATAAGAGAACTTCACACAGCTTTCAGGGTGTGGTTGGCCAATCCAAAGAAAAAAGTAAAGTCTTGCCACCTTCTCTAACTAACCCCCGGCGACCTCGCCCAGAAGCTCGGGGGGTAGTAGGAACCAAGAGCCACCACCCACGCCTCACACGTTTGCAGGGAGACATCGCCGTTCGATGCTGCTCTGCAGAATATCATCCGGCTGAGTCGGCAGCTCGAAGCGTGCCACGACGACGGACTTAGAATACTGAAGCACGGCCGCTCTGTCCTCAGCGGACCCGCCGTGAAGGAGAACCGGCGCAGGGCCCGCACAGCCGACGACGAGACGAAGCGTGGGCCGGTGCTGGAAGACCCGACCCGAATGTACGTCGGGGGCGTGAAGCCAGCCCCGCCTGCGACGATGCGCGGCGCTCCCCTTTGCCGCTGCGGCCTGCCACCTGCCGCAGAGCTGCAACCCAACGTTTCGCCCATTCCGGGGTTGACGTCGCCGAGTCTCGCGAGGCTCGTCGGGACCCTGGATAGCATCGAGTTCTCGATCGAGCCCGCCAGAGAAGCTGAACTCTCGCCTGCATCAGAGGCCTTGCAGTGAGTCAACCTTTCTGAAGGGACTGGCTTTTGGAGGCCTTGAAGAAGGGCTCTCTCTCTCTCTGTTTCTGGAGAAGAAGGGTTCTCTCTCTCCATTTGCTTCATTTGGGGAGAATCACTTCAGCGCTATTTCAGTTGTCCAAGCACGGCTGCTCTGTCCTCAGCGGACCCGCCGTGAAAGAGAAGAGGCGCAGGGCAGAGCCCGCACAGCCGACGACGAGAGGAAGCGAGGACCGGTGTTGGAAGACCCGACCCGAATGTACGTCGGGGGCGCGAAGCCGGCCCCGCCTGCGACGATGCGCGGCGCCCCCCTTTGCCGCTGCGGCCTGCCACCTGCCGCAGAGCTGCAACCCAACGTTTCGCCCATTCCGGGGTTGACGTCGCCGAGTCTCGCGAGGCTCGTCGGGACCCTGGATAGCATCGAGTTCTCGATCGAGCCCGCCAGAGAAGCTGAACTCTCGCCTGTATCAGCCCCTGTTGTGCCTTGACAAGCTGTCTTTGAAGGCCTTGCAGTGAGTCAACTCTTCTGAAGGGACTGGCTTTAGAGGCCTATGAAGAAGGGCTCTCTCTGAGAAGAAGGGTTCTCTCTCGGAAATGTCAGCGCGGTAGCGATGACAGCGAGAACACATATAGGTGGGAGGGGAGAGACCCTGGGACTGCTAAGGCGTGGCAACCCCGCCCCTGTGCCATGAAAGAGAAGAGGCGCAGGGCCCCCATTGAGCATTAGCCTTGATGCGAGTCAACCTTTCTGAAGGGACTAGAGCTTGCAGAAGGGTTCTCCCTGTCTTTTTCTCTATTAGTGGAGAAACTTACTGCAGCTTGAAGTTGTCCAAGCATGGCACTCAGGTCACGATCTGCAGTAGCGCCTGAACCCAGCTGCCTGCTCTGTGTGTCTCATTCTCGTGCTCGCATTCACGTGTGGACGCAAGCAATCACAGCCAAAGCACAAGTCGTCGACAAGGAGTTTGCCTGAAGGACTTCAACGACATTCTAATATGCGTCCTCCTTCTTGTCGCTCGCATTCACGTGTGGACGCAAGCAGCATCGCGAAAGGTCCTCAACGACGATCTAAAAACGTGTCCAACAGGCAACAAGTCCTCGATCCGCGTGTCCGCCCCTTCCGCAACTGGCCTCCCACCAGGGTTTCCGGCTTTGTCATAGTTCACCATCTCTCGGATCCCAACAAGCTTTTGGTACGGCTGGGTTTGACACCCTAAGCCTCGCACACGTGCTAGACTCCTTGGCCCGTGTTTTAAGACGAGTGGTAGAAGATCGCTGTGTCTGGCGGGAGCCTGGCGCGTTTAACCACGTCAGGCCAATGGGAGCAAGGACGTTGTCCGAAGACGCCGACACTTACCCTTCGCTGACGATCGATGTCAGCACACAGCCGAAGCCTCCCGCTCATTAAACATGAACTTTAGCTCTAAATAAACATGCACCGGAGTCAAAAAAACCGCCAGCGCCGCCGTCGCCATTGCCATGTCCGATCGACGTCCGCTGGCTGCACGGCACACGCTGCACACTGTCCCGAATTTCTTGCTACCCTTTTTCTTTTCTGCATGCGCACTTTTGTAGGAAACACCCGACGAGGCCACCTGTTGCGCAGGCGCCAGGCCGGCAGCCTGACTCAAGGTACCAGCAAGACTGAAAAGGAGACCTAGCCGTCAGGGATCCCTTGCAGGCAACACTGGCCCAGCAGGTGAGGAAGCCTGCGACCCCAGCCGAGAAGCAAAGGAAGCGATCGAAAGATGCCCTGTCGTTCTACGATGCTGGAACTGCATCGAATTGCCTGCCGCTGTTTATCACAGTGAATCACGGTCCACCACAGTCCGAAGCGAACGAAGCGCGCCAATGTGGTACTGGTGCTCCCGAAAGCAGCTGAGGCAATCTCGAGAGCGAAGACGAAGAAGCAACGATCAACCTCAGCAACACCACAGAAGACGCGGTAATCGCCCAAGCGCCATCGTAAGGAAGCAACTATCGACGCGCAACCCATGCACCTGGACGAGCAATCGAAGGAAAAGCGAGGCACTAAACGCGCGCCTGAGCGCGACGATCAAGACGAGCTTAAGACGAATGACACATCACGTGCGAAGACATAACCGCGACGCCGGCGATGCAGATTATCGCCACAGATTCTTTATCAGCAGTCTATCACAGGTACCACAGGCTATGCTATCTCAGTCTATCAGCAGTCTCTCACAGGTAGCACAGGCTATCACAGGTAACACAGGCTATGCTATCAAAGACTGTCAGCAGGGGATGGACCGGCTCACCGCATCTCTTTGTTTTCCTGCAGGCTTGGAGAGGGGTGGGGAAGGGAGGGAGAGGGTGGGGAAGATGTGTGATGCGTGCAAGCAGTACGTCGAGAACTTCACGTTGCTGCGGGCGGAGTTTGAGAAGCAGAAGGGAGAGCTCGCAACCGCGAAGCGGAAGCATGACCAAGACCGGCTGGTCATCAAGCAGCTCGAGGCGAAGCTGCAGGAGCGGACGGACGACGTGATCCAGCTGTCGCAGGAGCGGGACATGGAGAAGGCGCGGTTCCGCAACATGGAGGACAACTGGCACAAGCTCAAGGACCTCCACGACTCGAAGTCCGGCGTCAGAACCACCGACATGGCCTCCCTCCGCCTCGACAGCGAGAAGTTCGTCCAGACGCTGCAAGTCGAGCTGCAGAGCCAGTCGATGACCTTGCAGAACATCCGCGAGCAGCTGCGCAACACGCAGTCGCGGCTGTCGATCGAGCAGGAAAAGTCGATGGAGCTCACGTCCGAGATCCTCGCGCTGCAGGAGCGGGAGAAAGGCGCGGCCCAGGACCAGCAGGTTCTCGAGCACGATGTCAAGGACCTCCACGCGAAGCTGATCAAAAAGGAGTCGGAGCTGCACAAGCTGGAAATCGAGCTCGCCGAGCTTCGAACCGACAACGAGTACCAGAAGTCCGAGTTGCGGACGACATTGGAAAAAGACGAGAAGAAGTTCCACAAGGAGGTGGCAGACTTGAAGAGGCACGTTTCGGCCTTGCAGCAAAGCAGGGACGACGCGGCGCAGGCCGCGGAAAGCGTCGAAGCGAAGTGGAAGCTGCTGCTGCAAAGGGAGCGGGAGGAGTTCCACGCCCGGCAGGCGGAGGCGATCAGGCGCACGCGAGACGCGGAGGGCCAGCTTGTCGAAAGCGCGAAGCAGGCCGAGCGCCGGCTCGACGCACTGCGGGAGGAGATGGCGGTGCTGGCCCGCGATTCGGACATCTCGCGGAAGCAGCGCTCGGACCTCGAATCCAGCCGAGCGGAACTGACGGCACGGGTCAACCGACTCGCGAAATCCGAAGCTGCCTGCCGAGCCGAGGTGCTGCAACTGCAAGAAGACAAAACGAAAGTCCATCGGGAGCTGGACAAGTTCACCCGGCGGCTGTCCGATGCGCAGACAGTCGAGTCGAAGCTGTCTCTGGTTGACATGCAGCTGCGGTACAAGGAGCAGGAGCTGCAAGAGGCAAGGCAGGAGGTGGCTCTCGTCACCGCCGAGCGTGTGAAGATCCTTGCGGTCATGCAGAAGCTGGTCGACAAGGAGAAGCGGGCGCATTCAAGGTCGCGCAAGGGGCAGCAGAAGCTGGTGCACATCCTCAACGACTTCGCCCTGCAGAACCACCAGCTCGAGGACCAGGTGGGCAAGCTCACCAGCGAATACGACAGCTTCAAGCGGAACATCAACCTGCGGCAAGAGGCCGCCGCCGTCCTGTCCAGAGACACCCGCGACCCGACTCTCAACAAACCCGCCTTCGTTCCGGATCCCAATATCTTCGAATCTCTCACCGAAAACTTCAAACGCCTCTCCATGCTGGAGCAGAGCCAAGAGCACGTCTGAGCAATCCACCAGACCGCAGCCTTCGCTGTTACGGGTCCTGTTAGGTACCCACAGCTCCGTTGCCCAACAAGCATATACCGTAATTGGAATAATGTTGAGCTAGACTAAAGCTGGAACAGGTAAATGACAGACCGGGTAAAACCTGGGACACCCCCAAAACTGGGCTGGGTTTTCCCGGTTCGGGTTTCCCGGTTCGGCACATTGTTTTTTTCGGGGTTTGCAACTTTGCGTACTTTGCGGAGTAACGCGACCCTGGTGCTTGCCCGCGCCTTCGGGTGCTCAAACTCGGCTCGACCCTATGCCGCTGTCGTAGGAGACCACCACTGGTGCAGACACGCAGGTGATTGCCTGGGACACCCCCCAACATTAATCCAATTACGGTAAGAAAAGGCGGATGCCACTGCGTGACTTGGGTTCGTATTCGAACAGGTTTTCAAACACGTGATCAGAAAGGCTTGAACATCTTTTGAACAGCCACGTCTGCAATACCTTGAAATGCCTCCCGCCTAACTGCAGCTGACTCGTGCCTTCTCATTTAACAAGTGTCACCTGACACTACATGTCATCAACATGTTTTGAGCATTGGGCGGAGAACATGCCACCTTTGGAGAAGCGGAAGGTCGCTGCAGACACGCCTCGGCACACTACCGAGAACTTGAACTGCCTCCACCTAGTCTGAAGCTGACTCGGGCCTTCATACATTGAATGAAGCGTCACCTTGGATGCTCTTGGAAAAGCAGAGGACGGATGCGACCCGTGCAGGGACCCATACCGATCTTCAAGTGCCTGCTTCATCTATCTGATGCTGACTCGGACCTTAGGCGAAGAATCGAAGCGGCCACGTGATCTGCGTGACTTACCACTCGAGTTCCGGGTCAACTCCACGGTCAGCGAGGGTGAAGTCATGCGAAGGACTCAAAGCAAGACAGACAATTCGTTCTCATCCGAACGTGTTGGCTTGCCAGCCCTTACTTGCCCCCCTTCTAGATGTGTACATACAGAATGCCGCGGGAGGGTTCCCCCCCAAGCCTTCATTTACTTTTATCTCTTGTTATGTTTCTAGTCGTCGCGGCGGGTGTTTGACTCCTGCCTTTGTCTGCAATCTCCTTCGTGTTACTACCTTGTTTCTTGTTCAGCAATTATTTCCCTTTGATTGTACGTGGACAAGGGCATGAACCTACGTGTCGAGAGGCTGCTGCTTCTTGCGTGTCTATTGTTAGAAGACCAAGCCTGGGAGTTAAAGAGTATGAGATCTTCACTGTTTTTATGCACAACCCAAGCAACGGTGGAACATCTGAGACTTGGCATGTGTGCACAGCATATCCGTCCGTTTGTCCGTAACGTCAGGCTCAATGAAGTATCCCCGAGCTCACGCCCATTTAAAGTTTGAGAATAGGTCGAGGAAGCGATTTCCTGGCGTACCTCCTGTTTTGGTTCTAGCTATCCTGAGGGAAACGTCGGAGTGAACCAGTTGCTAGATGGTTCGATCGGTCTTTCGCTCCCATTCACCTTGTGGTGAATGTCACGGCAGACGTGAAAAAGAGACCTGCGGTTGTAAGTCGAAAATGACCTCTCCATGCAAGAGCGGTGGGGTTAAGCGAGGCAAGGCAGCAGCAGCAACATAGCAGCGGCAAGGCAGCAGCAGCAACAACAGACGAAGTTTTTTTGAAGCGCTTAAGTTGGAAATCGAAGCTTGCAATGAACATCAGTCTTTGCAAGCCTTTCCATTTCGAAGTAGGGAAGGTCGTTGACCACAGTTTGGTTTTGCGAGAATTCCACAGCTTCGGAGAAAGGTAGTTGAGCAGCAGGAGCAGCAGCAGCAAGGAAGCAGCAGCAAGACAGCAGCGGCCTTAACGAGGGCATGCTGCAACCGAAATGCGTGTACCTGCGTGTAAGCACCCGAACAGCGGGTGTCACACCCACTTATCTACTCCAGCTTATAGCTCCACCTTCTGCTGGACTTCACTATAGTGTTTTAGAGGTGTCTTATGCAGAAGAGCCTGTTGGTCTTGGAAAAAGTCACTTGCAAGCAAAGGGGCACGGGTGCTGGGGTTGGGCAATGGCGAACGTGGAATTAGAGGCGGCTTCCAGCGAACGCGTATGCTTTATTTTCTCTCTCTTTATTTTTTAGCCACATGCACTGTGTGAGGTGACTGAACCGCCCAAGTAGGACCTTCTGAACATGATCATTTGCCAATTTGCCACCTGAAACCACGTCCAGGATTTGGGCTCAGGGTAGTGCGGTCAACGAAAACTCTAGTTTCCCTTTTCTTCTTTCTCCGTGCACGGTTTTCAACACCAGGGTGGGCATCCAGCAAAGTGCAACAGTTGTTGACCGCGAGTCTTTTGCTTTATCAGTTGACCGCGAGTTTTTTGCTTTATCAGTTGACCGCGAGTCTTTTGCTTTATTAGTTGACCGCAAGTCTTTTGCTTTATCAGTTGACCGCGGGTCTTTTGCTTTATCATTCCCGCCCTCATGAGCCGCATCCCTATTCCCCTGCCGCTGTCAATCACGCACACGGCGCGATAAGGTTCGAAGAGGAACACCAAACCTCTGAACCACAATAAACGCTGGGGAAGTCATCCGGTGACGAATCTACACCAGATATTCTGCATTTAACTCCAGACTATGGGTAGCGGTGCACCACGTTACCCCGCGGTCTATCGGTTTCATCCATATATATACCTCCTGGAGCTGCATAGAATTGCCTGACGCTGATTTGACAATACTACAGTCTATCAGGAGGGGATGTACCGCTTGTCATCATGAATCGGGTGATGCTCAAGCCCCAACTCCGGAAGCGTCGTCCCACTTCCTCGAACGACATTACGCCCACAGCACGTCGAGGTTGGCGATGTGTTCTCCACAAAGCGACCGCAGAATTTGCTCGCAGGGGTCTCTTCAGGCTTGAAGTCTGCAGGTATGGGTTGCTCGCGTTCTTTTTTTCTCACACCCGCTCTCTCTTTCTTTCTCTCTCGAAATTGTCAGCGCGGGTAGCGACGACAGCGAGAGCACATATAGGTCGGTGGGGAGAGTCCCTGGACTGATAGGGCGTGACAACCCCCGCCCCTGTCCCTCCCAGGGAGCCACCCCGGTCTAGCCTCGCCAACCTGACGATGGAGGCCCACCTGACGGTGGAGGTGGTGTGCCACACAACGCCAGCTTTTCGCTACGTGACTCCGGAGGGATCATTTTTTGCCGCGCTTGGCTCTCCGCAACTGCGCCCTCCACACACGGGTCGCACGGCGATCGCGTCTTCCCGGCTACTCGCGTCCTCCGCATCTCGGTGTGCCTGTTGGTGTAAACGGGAAAGCGAATTTTCGGATTATGAACTCGCAAGTAGCTTCCAGCAACTGTTGCAACCGACAAGGGTTGCACCACGACGAAGGTCGAAGTCCATCCGAACCAGAGTCAGTACAAGTATCACAATGTCGCACGCGGCACAAAATGTGAGAAGGTCTCGCGCATGGACTCTTTTTGCCTAAACAACCCAAGTACCCCATACGTTTTAGATGCCTTTACTAGTAGGCTTTACGATTCTCAAGAGAGAGGACTGCGTGTTTTTTTACATAAGCGCCAGCTTGGAAGAACATGCTCGACGAAGCTGCCGGACAAAGATCCAAAGGGATCCCAAGTGCTGCATCTTCCGAACACGTGTTAAACGGACGTGCAGGGTAGATCATGCGGGTCCACGCCGCATGATCTACGCCAAGCCACAAGCACAACAACGGAAAAAAGTGTTGAGTGAAAATAACAACAACACAGGTGGTCAAATCAGATTGCGTTTGTAGTATTTTCCCCTCTCCTCCCTTCCATTTGAAGTCAAAGCCGCTACGTCGAGTATTTCCCGTTCGAAGTAAAATAGGAGACCCTAAAACACCGAACCTCTAAACCACAATAAACGCTAAAATAGTTTGTGCAGTGCCGACTAACAATCCAGTGCCGACTAACAATCCCGGGGGCTCACTCTGGTAGGCAGCGTGTTTTCAAAAGAATTTTCAACCTGAAAATCACACAGGGGCAAATACGAATGGGAAACGATCAACCGGCACGCACAAGCAAACACGAACAATCAGGCAAGCCGTTGTTCACGACAAACTCCTTCTAATCCACAAATATCGCTAGATAAACACGACAACCACCAATACAGCGAAAGGGATCGGGGCCGGGACGGCACTGCTGTGCGCGCTGCCGGCTATCGGGTACAAGGACCAAGGCGTGAAGGGGCTGGCTGTCGGTGCTGTGGGGGGCCTCGTGAGCTGCGTAGGGCTGGCTGGGGCCGGGGTAGCGGTGGGCGTCACGCAGATCTGCCGTGGCGCGTACTACACGCCGCAGGCTATCACCGAGCACTTATCGGGGGAGAAGCGCTGGGACGACATGTCGAGGAAGTGGGTGAAGGATGACTTGGAGGAGGAGAAGAAGAGGCTGGCGCAGGAGCCGAAGGCGGCGGAAATCCTGGAGCAAGCGCGGGCGAGGCACCACGAGCAGCAGAAGCAGTCCAGCTCCAGCTCCGCCGAGCCGAAGGGAGCCGTGGCCGACACCGCCTTCTACGACGCACTGGGCCTCCCGCCCGACGCCACCGAAAGCCAGATCCGAAAGGCGTACTACCAGAAAGCGACGAAGTGCCACCCGGACAAGTGCACGGCGCCGGAGGCGAAAGCCCAATTCCAAGCCCTCAACGAGGCTTACCACGTCCTCTCCGACCCCCCGAAGCGCGAAGAGTACGACAAGCACGGCAAGAGCGGCGTCCTGCAACCCGACCAGCCAGCGGTGTCGCTGGACATCATGTACACCATGATATTCGGCAGCGACGTTTTCGAACCTTACATCGGCCGGCTGCAGTACTCCTACCACTTCATGGATGTATGGATTTCTTCGTTTATCAGCAGCGTTCCCGCTCACTTTTTTTTCAATGGCATCCGGATTCTCAAGCGAACCTTAACTCTGAAAAAGACGTCAGCTGCGTGTTTTGGGGTTGATCAGAGTTCCTAAGCTTGAAAACGACACAGGACAAACACAAGTGGGAAAACGAGTGTCACAAAACGCCGATTATTTCCTTAGCGGGAGCACCGTCAGCACTTGCTCTTCGCGTGATGGCACAGCCGGCATACTTTTAGAGTTACAGTTTTGTGTTTCCGACGATCCCGTGGGGACGCGTGTGGATGGTGTCATTCGACCTTTTGTTTCTTTTGGCTTGGTGCATGTGGTCGGTGGGCAGGAGTGGCTAGCTTACAGAGCTGACCGAGGCCTGACCGACCGCAGACTGCAGGCAGCTTTAAGCATGCAGGGTTAACTTTCCCCGGTTAAGTGAAAACAAGTATTGAGCTACTATCAACCGGTACGCAAAAAGCAACATTGCAGGTAAGCTTGACTCGCGAAGAGACGCGCCTGCTGCAACGGCATAGAGAAATCCGAATTGCGTTGAACTTGTCGAGCTTGCTCCGGCCATTTACGGAGGGTCATGAAGAAGCATTCAAAGAAGCCGTTGAAGGAGTAGCGCGAGAACTGGCGAAGGCATCCTTTGGAGACCGGATGGTTGAAATGATCGGCAAGGAGTACAAGCTGAACGCTATGAAGCGTCCCGGCTTCATAAACACAACTGTTGCGAAGGTGCGGACGACGTCAAACCACATCCAAGCGTACGGCAGGATGGCATCTTCGGGGTTCACCGCCCTGAAGAAGATGAGCGAGGAAGAGAAGCGGCAGAAGGAAGAAGGATCCAAGTCAACCGGCGAGCAGCGCAATCCCGTCAACGAAGACATCATCCTCCACTTCATCGAAGTTGCTTTTGAAATCACGCTGCTTGACATTTCGAAGACACTCGAAGGCGCCATAGAAAGGGTATGCTTCGCCAATAAGACACGCTACTTCCAGAAAACAGGGTCCTCGTCCCTCATGAGTTCATTCCTTATTTACGGCGTCTTTCATTTTTTGTATAAGCACCTGCTTTGTAGGAAATGCTTGAGGAGACTGCCAGGTGCGATCAAAGGAGGTAAATGTGCTGTAGCCCACACGAGACACAGGTAATCTGGGTTTAGTGGCGGGCCTAAGCGTTCAACAAAAAGACCCACTTTGTAGTTGTATTGTTTTCTCCCCCTCTAGCCTCCTTCGAAATGAGCACAAGGCAGTCCTTTTTGGAACCACATACCACGCTGTGGACATGTCAGTACAAAAAAGAAAGTTGGCACGCATGCAATGTGTGGAGAAATTGAACCGCCCAAGTAGGACCTTCTGATCATGATCAATTGCCAATTTGCCACCTGAAACCACGTCCAGGATTAGGGCTCAGGGTAGTGCGGTCAACGAAAACTCTAGTTTCCCTTTCTACTATCTCCTACTCTCGCGGTGTACGGTTTTTTTTTCCAACTCGAATAGTAACTCTTATTATTATATTCAATAGTTTCAACGAGAGTTCAAACAGAACTGAACGGTCACACGGAGACCCTAAACCCCCGGAATTTCAAGCGAACTTTAACTACGGCAAAGCTCTTCGAAAAAGACTGGATGCTCGCCAGCAGGCGGAGACTTTACACCGGGTTATTTCACATACCGCAGGGTCAATCGCTATCCTCGGTGGCGA
This sequence comes from Diplonema papillatum, assembly GCA_030068145.1. Classification (NCBI taxonomy): domain Eukaryota; phylum Euglenozoa; class Diplonemea; order Diplonemida; family Diplonemidae; genus Diplonema; species Diplonema papillatum. The sequence goes on along the minus strand of JAPJBO010001211.1, from coordinate 48,285 downwards.
GCATGCCGTCCTGGGCCCAGGGGACGCGCACCTCCTTCACCAGACCAACTGGCAGCATGTTAAACGATACCCCATATTCACATACACAGCTCCTTTTCGACAATGTTCCGCAGGATGAAAAGGACAAGCGGGCCGAGGGATTGCATTTGATGGGCGATATCTTCATGAAAGTCGCGAGCTCGCTCGAAAAGCGAACCAACGCGCAGAATCTGGAAGCTGTCATGGTATCTTTGCACCGGAAGGCAGCCGGTGAAATGTGAGCTGCTCAGGCTGAGTCGTCAGTTCCTATGCAGTCATTCCGGTGAACGACGTCTCTTACTGACTTCGGGAAAGCGGAGGTGATTTCAATGGGGGGGGGGACAGTGCTGATACTAAGCCTGAGACCCAAAACGAAAATGCTAACCCTGGGTGGGGGTGGGTACCCCCCCCCCCCTCCTGCACGGTGCAGTAGTAAACTTGTAAAATGACCCTTTTACTAGTAAATTTACTAGTAAAAATTTTTATTAGTAAAATTTACACTTTTACTAGTAAAATTTACAAGTGCACTAGTAAATTTTACTAGTGCACTTGTAAATTTTACTAGTGCACTAGTAAAAATTACAAGTGAATTCAGGTGTTTTTCAGTCCAAAACAGTGATTTATAGGGGGTTTTGCGTGAAAAATTGCGAGATCGAAAACTGGGGAGGTTTGGTCGATGTGCACTACCCCTCGGACTGAGTTGGGCAGGGTTGTTGGGGGCCTTGATGGGAATCATCTCCCCTGATAGACAGCGGCGCCGTTGAAAAAGGATGAGAGGAGCAGCGCGCACCCAACTGGAACTGTACGCACTGTCCAGCCCCTTTACCCTGAGACTTTTGTTGAGCTAGTTGACAGCTGCCGAGGAAAAGCGTCTACAAAATGAGAAGAAACGGAGGCAAGAGAGACGCACTGTGAGTGGTGTCGTGCCAAATTCACAACAGTGAAACACACTCTACAATAGCGACGTGAGCGGGGAGCGGGGAACCCTGGGCAGAAGCGGCCGCCTGACTGTTGCGAATACTTCCAGTCGGTCCGAGCATGCCTACCATTTCCCGACACGCTTCGGCACGGAGGCTTTGCCCAAGCAGGGATCTTGACATTGTTGTTGCCGCAGTGAGGAGTTCCACACAGCCCATCAATGTAACACTCGGGCTCGACCATAATAGTCAGAATTTGTGAGGTTTCGTAAACATGAAAAAGCGGACGAGGCAGCAGGAAGAGTGCTGAACGGACGAAGCGTCTTTGATGTGGATCAATATGTATGCGCCCAAGATGCCGCCGGCCTAGTGCAGATGGAAGAGATCGGCAGGTTTGCACGGGGGACCCTCGAGCATCAGAGAGCGACTAAACGCGCCACAGAGCAGCAACTCCGGAGGTCCAGCGGAGCAGTGCGCTAGTGAGGCAATCGATTCTACAAAACGGCACAACGGAGATATGTGGTTTAGGAGGGTGCAACGAAAAGGCCACCTCTCAACACATTCTGACAGGGGGCGACACAGCGCTCTAGATGGTTTCAGCCGGAGGCGGACCAAAGGCCGGTGTTCGGGCACCCACCCGAATGCAGGCCCTGGACGCCTATGCGAAGGGAACCACGCGGTAATCCGGAGTGTGGCTCTACGCGTGCCAGCTGCCCGGGAGACAAGTGCGCTGAATGGGCAACATGGTGCAACCCACTGTGGACCTACTGTGGGACCCACCTTAGCTAAATTCTGTAAGGTGAAATGGTGGAAAAAGTGGGTCAAAAATCTTTTTTTTCGAGTGCTTTTTTAGGAGGATTTGGGCCAAAAAAAAATTTTTTTTTCTTGGTCGCTGCTGAGGAAACCACCTTGGAGCGGTCACCACCCTGCTGCACACAGGCCCTGCAGGAGGGGGGGGTGTTTTGGGGGGGGGGGGGGACCCACCCACCCTATAGTTGCCGTCCGGCTGACAACGATGCCGAGTTTAGGGGCCTTAGCATCAGCACTGGGGGGGGAGGCCGCATAGGCGGCGGGCGCGTCACGACTCGCCCCAGACTCGTCTTCACTCGCGCCTGTCACTCGCCCTCACTCGCCCTTCACTCGCCCTTCACTCGCCCTCAGTACCATACAGGGTCAATCTTTTGTGCCTTCTCCGACCGCACCTGATTTAACCACAAAAAAAGGGGGTTATGCACTGCAGCGGTTGGGTGAGGTAACTGAGTAACCAGGGGATTAGCTTTGGTTTGCAAATTCGGTCCGGTGACCGAATTGGCAAGCCAGCGGCCCGGGAAAAAAAATAAAAAAAAACCACAAAAAGTGTGCGAATCATGTGCAAATGAGTCAACTCGCAAGGCGCAGCAGACAAGAATCACTCTGTGGGCACTATGGTCCCTCCGAGACCTCGAAGAGGAGCTATCGGACAAGAAGCCGACCAGCGATACCCGGGACCAACAACTACAGCCACTTCCCCAGAATAGCGGAGATCCTAAACATTTCTTTGCTAATGCCTCTGGGTAACGCAAGCCCAGAGCGGCTTTTTTCGATGCTGAAGTTGCTCAAGACGCGACTTCGGGCGAGCATGAAAGACAACACACTTCAAGGGCTCCTCACACTCCTCCTTGTCGCTGACTAAAGCGATGTTGACGGCCTTGGTGAAGACTTGATGCGAACGTGTGTGGCCAGGTTTGAGGGCTCTTCCACCCGAAACCTCAGGTTGTGCTCGTTCCAGGAGTACACAACCGCTTGTGACTGGATCATGAGATGGGGGAAGTCCGTGATGGACTGAGGATGTGGCTGTGTGCAAGGCTGGCAAATGGAGAGGTACACCACTTTTTTTTTGCATTCTCTACTTCTCAGCCTTTTCACTTTTCTGCGCTAACAAGCAGTCTGTGGCGACCTTCAGCGAACCCAAGGGCCTACATCCCCAACTGCCGAAAAAAGGCGTCGAAACGGCGCTGCCACTGAAAACGAAAGAGTGGACCGAATTGGCAAGCCCGCCGGCAAGTCGAAGCTAATACACTGGAGTAACTCACCCAAAAAAAAAAAAAACGAAAATCGGGTGGGAGGTTGGGTTGATTTACACTACCTCGGATTGGGTTGGGCAGGAGTTTGGTGTCTGTAATCTTGGGTTGGGCAGAGGCTTTGGGTGTCTGTAGTGGGAATCATTTCTCCTATTCTGCCTGTGTTACAGAAGAAGGGTGAGACCTTTCATCAGAACAGGCTGCAGAAGGTCCTGCCTTAGCCAGGACATCAGATTCTGAGGCACCACGTCTCCCAGGGGGCGGTGCCCCCGGGACCCCCCTGCTTTGAGACTCACCAGAGAAAATGGGCTTGATGTCTAGTCTGAAGGAGAAAATGGGCTGCATAAGGTCCTGAATTACCCGTCGCCAAAAAAGAAAACCCTTATGGTGGAGAAACACGTGTTGAGGGGAAACGGCAGCAGAGAAGTTTCCTGCGCTGTCGACCCACATCACGGCGGTGCTGGCCGCACAGCTAAGCGTGACGGGGGTCGAAAGCGTCCTCTCGGTGACGAACGCCATAGAAGATATGCTGCCACCATAGATCCGCAGACATTCGTCAACCGACTGTTTCGGCGGATGCATGGTGATGACGCATTTGTCGCTGATGACGACGACAACGATGCCGACGTGACGACCTGGAAGCTCCCGACATGTGCATTGTGTGGGAGACCTTCCGCACACAAGGCAGTATTCTGCCAAAACATCAAGATTTTCTCTCCCCTACCCCTTCTCCTGCACGTGTTTTCATGCGCCGTAACAGGATCGGCAGCCCCTCGGATTCATGAGCACGGTGGCAGCGGCAAAACAGGTCGGAATTGAGGCGGAGTGCGCTCTTCGACGTGTGTCCCCATGGTCCACGAGGGCAAGTCTGGGGCGAGTTGGGCGAGTCGGAGGGCGAGTGTGGGGCGAGTGGGCGAGTCAAAAGGCGAGTTTGGGGGCTCGAGGGCCCTAGGGCGAGTCTGGGGCGAGTCGCGACTCGCCCGCCACACCACGTACTTGTCATACGTATGACAAGTACATATGACAAGTACATGTAATGACAAGTACTATGACAAGCATGTACTTGTCATATGACAAGTATTTACTTGTCATATGACAAGTAGGTACTTGTCATATGACAAGTACATACTTGTCATATGACAAGTACCTACTCGTCATATGACAAGTTTTGTGAAGGAATTACTCTACTCTCGCATACAATTGGCTGAGAAAAGTATGATATGACAATACTCGCAAACGGTATTAATTCGAGCGACAACTGACGGATCAAGCTCTGTGACAGAAGAAACAAAGACGGAAAGCTCTCCCAGTCCCTGCACCTGGGTCCCAAAGGAGTTTGCGCGAGATGGCTATGTTCTGCGGTGCGAAATGGAAGAAAGGAATTGGACACAGACAGATCAACTGCCGTGTCCGGCCAACCAAACCCTGCTTGCAGACATCACCATTGCCAAGATAAGCAACAACCACACGCCCCTCACCATAAGCGCAAACCCGCACACCTGGACAAGACAAAAACGAGAACAAGAAGTCCGCGACATGGGAAGCGATGGGCATCCCACACTTCCCGACAAACATTCGACGCGACATGCTATCCTTCGAACTCCAGACCAAACATGTTGATTTTCAACTGAAACCTCTCCGTCCGCCGCCTATTCCACCAGTTCCAGAAGTTCTGACGAACGACGCAATACACTTGTGTAAGTGTATTGCTCGTGCTAACGACCAGGCCACCCAAAAGTTGGACTCGACTTCGCAACGTGGGCTTTAGTGAGCACAGCGGCAAAAAGACAGGGTGGGGCCAGAAGTATTTTGGTAGCCCGCAAGACGAGGGGGCGATCTGAAGGCGTGTGTTTGTAGGGAAACAGGGAAACACCGTGGCGTGTTTGCTGAAGCAGAGGACAGTACCGAGGAAGCAGTCTTTTGTTGCATGTGCCGAAAGACTGGCTTTTCCAGCATCAGGGGTTTGTATGCACAATATGACGCCTACCATCGGCCTCCATACACGCGAGTCAAGCAGAACTGCCCGTTCTGCAAAAGCATGTCGGGACACTTGACTTTAAGCAACACTTACTGTACGTGCATCCAAAGAAGCTGATAAGAAAACCTGTCCTCTGTGCCTCCAACCTTTTGTTCTCGAAGGGAACGGAAACACATCTTCCGTTCTTTCCTCGTTTCGTGGTGCCACTATCTTTATGGGATCCTCGGGTGGACTAGCCCTTGATAAAAGCTTGACACGCAATTCCTTTCTTCCATTTGCGCCGCAGATCTCGCACAAACCCCTTTGGGACCTAGGTGCAGGGACTGGGAGAGCTTTCCGTCTTTGTTTCTTCTGCCACAGAGCTTGATCGGTCAGTTGTCGCTTGAATCAATACTTTTTGCGAGTATTGGGTTATATACCATACTTCGAGACTGGAGGTCCTATGAACATGCAATGTGAATAGCCTCTATTCGAGCCAACCCGGCTTTTGTCTATGAAAAAGTGTATTGTTTTTGGACTAGATAATAGTGCGGCGCAAGCTTTTTTTTCCCCTGCCAAAATGCAAACGGGTGGCAGAGTGAGCGGGCGTCGGCCTTCAGGCCGGTGGGCCCGGGTTCGAATCCCGCCCTTGACATTTTTCCGGTCGAAGATTGTTTTCGAGGTTTGTTGCGTTTCGGGGTCAAATGTGCCCGAAAATTGCGTTTTTGGCGGAGTTTCTCAGTATCTCGCGGTATTTGGGTCACCCCGGGAAACGGAGTCGGGCGGCCGAGCTTGCCATCACAGGCCAAACTTGCTACGAGAACCGAACTTTGCTTCACCAGAACTCAGCTTCGCGCGATTTTTGCTTCGTCCGAACTCAGCTGCGCCCGTACCAGAATTTAGCATCGCCCGAACTTTGCAGCGCCCGAACTTTGCTTCGCCAGAACTTAGCTTCGCCCGAGCGTTGCTTCGCCCGAACTCAGCTGCGCCCGAACTTTGCTTCACCAGAACTTAGCTCCGCCCGAACTTAGCATCACTCGAACTTATTATCGTCCGAACTGAGCTTCACCAGAACTTAGCTGCGCCCGAACTTTTGCTTCACCGGGGGGGTCCGGGGGGGGTGTCCCCCCCCGGGCACGAGCACCGACCTTGGCTTCACCTGGACTTTACCACCCTGGCCGAACTTCGCTTCGTGCCCGAACTGTTTTTTAGTACCAGCGCAGCCTGAGCGCTTAGCAACGCCCGAACTTAGCATCACTCGAACTTAGCTTCACCAGCATTGCCCGAACTTAGCTTCTCCCGAACTTTACTGTTCCCCGAACTTTAACTGCTGCCTCCAGTCTCGCCACGCGCCGGCCTTAGCCGAGCGCACGTACTTTTCTCAGCCAATTGTATGCGAGACTAGAGTAATTCCTTCACAAAACTTGTCATATGACAAGTAGGTACTTGTCATATAACAATTATGTACTTGTCATATGACAAGTACAACGTACTTGTCATACGCATGACAAGTACGTGGTGCACCTATGCCTAGGGGGGGGTCGAATAATAACAGTTATTGGACACACATTTGTCTAGAAACACTACCACTATTTGATCCTGCTACTGTTCGGCTACCCGGAACCTTTTTTTATTATTCGACAAATCGAATAATAACACAGGTGCTATTATCGCACATATCCCTAACCATCGTTGCATCGTTGCAGGAAATCATGGGGTTTTTTCTTTTTTTTTGCATCGTTGCATCGTTGCATGATCGTTGCTAACTATGGTAGGCATAGGGCAACCATGCAACGATGTAGTGCGACGATGTAGTGCGACGATGTAGTGCACCGATGTAGTGCAGCGATGTATTGCAACGTTGCGATGTCGTGCAACCATAGGAGTAACAAACCATAGGTTTGAACCGCGTATGCAGCAGTAGTGCAACTATAGGACACAATGCAACGATGCAATGGTTGGTTCAGTATGTTGTTGCAACTACCTGTGATGATGATGATGATGAGCTCGGCTGATGAAGCCAGTGACAGCGACGTGAGCGACTCTTCGGTGGATGACACTTCTTCGGCAGACGACGACGATTCATCTCTTGATGAGAAACCTCTTTCGCAATCGCGTGTTCCGGTGCAAGTCCGGCCTCCAGAAGTGACCCCTGCACCAGTGAATACAGAGCCAGAATCGTTGCTGACCCAGGCATCTGCACCTACCGCAAAGACAGGAAAAGTGCGAAAGGCCGCTGCTGCTGGTCTCTCGAGCTTTGGCTTCACGGTAGGTGACTATCCGCCAAGAAGACGTGTACTAGTAATTATTCGTCTTTGGGCAGTATGCAGATATTTTTTTTTGCATCGTTGCAAGAGGGTCCCGGCCGCCGAGAGTTAGGGATATGTGCGTGCTATTATTCGACCTCCCCCCTTTGAATAAAAACACACCGAACTGATCGTCCTTCGGGATCGAACGGTAACTCAAAAAAAGCAAAAAAAGGAAAGTCGAATCCAACGAAGAAGTTATGCAACTTGGAGGATCCCGCACCTGACATCTTTCGAGAAAGTTCTTGAGTGGATGCTCTGAGTCCTAAGACTTCCGAAAGTTCCCGAGCGGTCCTCCTGGATGTGTGCGGGACAGGCGTCTAGATCCAACTGCGCCCAAGTCCAATCTGCTAAACGTGATTGGATATGCCGACGCGACATGAAAACCTCTAGCCTCCTCTCGTCTCGCATCCCCGCGGGGATGCTCCCTTCTCGTCTAATCTAGCCCAGCCGATACTTTCTGTTGCTTCGAACTCTCTAACACCCCGGCTGAGTCTTCTCCCCCCTATTCTTGGCGTACAATCAGGGCCACAGTGCTGTATGCACAGCAACAGCAATTCAGCGACTGTAAATTGTGCTCAGAACACGGGATGGTCAAACGTAGGTAGTTCATGGGATACAGAGTGGTCCAAAGGGAGAAGTCGGGACGTAAAGGCTACAACGAAGCTAAGCGCATCGACATGAAAGTGGTCACCAGCCTACCAAGAACGTTAGACCTGCTCCGAGGCGTCGGTCTAATTACCCCCTTGCCGCCGAACACATGAATCGGGTGGGCTCGCGCAGGCTGGGTAGCCCATTACAAAGAACGAAGAAGAGTCAGCAACCAACCACGGTCTAGTTTCCTGGCGCCAGCACATGCTCCGGCCAATACAAGACAAATAGGCTGGTCTACGTAATCTAGACTTCTCTGCGATATGCAGATTCACGCATAGATCCATGCGTCGATGGGCATGCCTCCCTGATCCCATGCGGCTTTCACGCCGAGAACCAACAGCTGCGACAGCGACGAATCAAGCAGCTTATGGCAGACACAAGGCTGCTCTCATGAATGAATGCATGCTACATTGTAAAACAGAGGGTAGTCGACGAGTTTGCTTGAATCTCAAGCAGCGCATAAGTTTGCAACTGCGAGGGTCTTGGCAATCCTGAGCGCCATGCCTCTAGCATCAGTGCCTGTTCACAAATACACCCCAGAGCAACGTTGCACTACACAGGTATCGTCTCAGAGGATAGAAATAGAAAAGAGATTTTGAAGGCTTCAAACAATGAAAAACGTAAAATCAGCGCTGCTCATAGCAGCGCTTGTAGCGCTGGCGAGAGCGCAAGAGCACACCATCAGCATCGAGGAAAACGTTCCCGCCCTCTGCTGCGGTACCTTCGATCAAGCGAAACCCGATTACACTGACACCGGATACATCAAGTCGGCCGTCTGCAACGAGAATGGAGAAGAAGGCTACGCGTGGCAAATTCGATCAGACGAACCAGTGGACGCTAACCTCCTTTTCCGCTACAGCCTTGATGGGAACACGCCCACTGCCGCAGTTGCCACAATCAATGGTCTAAGTGCCGTACAGTTCGACTTTGAAGGCACCGGCGTTCCGTCGGTTTGGACAGACAAGGCTGTGAATGTTACCCTAGTACCGGGATCGAATGTGTTGATGGTTTCGGGAACAGGTGTTCTGCCGCTGATCGACCACGTTTCGATCACGGTGGTTGGGACTAGAATCGAAGGGGAGCGCTGCGGTTTGCGAGCGCCTGTTCTACAGGAATTAAGTGAAGGCACTTGCATCGACTCAAGTATCGTGGTTCAAACCGCCCGCGACAACTACACCGGGACCGGATATATCGACATCGTTGCCGGTCAAGTCTTCCGCTACAGTGTCGAGGCGTACGCAATGGAGAAAAGTCCTGTCCTCCTCCGCTATACCAACGACGGCCTACCTGTTAGCCTGCAAGTGTTCGTGAACGGATACCAGTACGGACTAGTCACCCTGCGGCAAACCCGTCCGGCTTCCTGGGAAATCTACAATTTCGAACTGCAGTTAAGCCGAGGTGAAAACGAGATTAAATTCATGCCGAACGCAGGTGGAGGCCCTGCATCCCTAGACTACTTCATGGTATACGGAGCCGAGGCCGCACGTGGAAGGGGTTGCGACATGCCTGCGACTGTTTATCAGGAAGGCGACCCAGGTACTTGCAAACCCGGTCCAATTGAGACGCTCGTTGCTGGTTACAGCGGCCCGGGATACCTCACGAGTAACGGGGAAATGTTGACTTGGCAAGTGAGAGCTTTTTCATTCGTGAAGGCGGCGGCAACTATTCGCTATTCGAATCCTGATGGGTTTACGGTCACAGGTTCCGCCTTTCCAGTAAAAGGTACAGGAGATTGGAGCTGGGAAACTTACGAATTCGAAGTGTCCCTGATCCCAGGGGGGAACATGATAAGACTTCCAGCGAATGACATGGGAGCCATCGACTACTTGATGATCGCTAACGCGAAAACTGGTGGTGACTGCGACTACGAAATGAAGATGCTCCAGGAAGAAAATCCGTCACTGTGTACTGCGGGAACAGTAATGACCACCACCGCCAATTTTACCGGCCCTGGGTACACGGCTTACGCTGACGCGTCCTTCACTGTTTCTTTAATTGTGACCGCTCCCGGAACCATTGAACTCGCCATTCGGTACATTCATCCAACCGCGATGCGGTGGAATGTTGAAGTCGATGGGGTGACGATCCCGATGACGATTCTACCTGCGTCACCTGCTGACCAATGGTCAGTTGCACTGGCTGAAGGGCTTCCAGTAACAACCGGCTCAAAACTGTTCGTCCTGAGCGGCGAGGAGGCTAACGGCGGGGCGGCTACCGGCGGTGTTGACGTTGATTACGTCATGCTGTACCCACAAACGGCTGAAATTAGGGAGCTCGACTGCGGCAACAGTGCTTTCATTATCCAGGAGGACGAAAAAGGGTTTTGCGACGCGCACGGCGTAGTCGACGTGGACCACGAAGGCTACACCGGCACTGGGTTCACGAACGTTCACAATCAGCTCAACCACAACATCACTTGGAACATTGTGGTGTATGAGGCGTCTCGAGCCGTGCTCCATTTTCGATACGCCCACGGTGGCGGCAGCTCCCGTAGGGCGAACTTTTACGTTGCTTCACACGGTGTCGAAGAGATGCATTTGGACCTGGATATGCTGCCTACGGGCAGCTGGAGCACTTGGGAGATTCAGCAAGGGGCACAAATTGAGCTAGCGGCAGGGCCAAACACGCTTATACTGAGCTCCGACACAAATGATGGTCTTGCCAACATTGACTACGTCATGTTAGTAACCGATGCGGTGCTTGTAGCAGACGACTGCGAAGCACCAACGATAATTATACAAGAGGACGAAGCCGGCTTCTGTGGCGTCGATGGTGAGACTGTCCACGGATCCGTCGGCACCGGGGCAGGGTACACCAACTTAGATAACACAATAAACTCTGGTATCTACTACTCAGTTTTTGCTTATGCCGAAACCACGGCAAATGTGTCGTTTCACTACGCAAATGGGGACACTTCCGCTAACCCGAATCGAGAAGGCGAGCTGGCTGTCGGTGATGAGGTGTACTCTTTCATAATGACCCCGACGGGTTCGTGGACTACTTGGCGGATGGTTACCATTAACAACGTCAGGCTGCCTCCTGGGGTGAACCGAGTCACTGCGTTGTCGAAAAGTGCCGCGGGGTTGGGGCACGTTGACTACCTGATGTTTCAAGTTGATAGCTTGGTGCGCGCTGACGACTGCCTCAATCCCTCACTCGTGATCCAAGAAGAAGAAGAAGGGTACTGTGGATCCGATGGAGTCATTGAGGTTGAACACAACGGGCACAGTGGGACAGGGTACACCAACACCCACAACAACGCAGGCCACAACATCACGTGGAACGCTCGTGCGTACGCTTCCACAAATGCTACACTGACCATCCGCTATGCGAATGGCGGAGACACTGATAGGCATGGTCTTATTATTGTAAACGGAGAAATCGTTTCATTGGCCACTATGTCTCCTACAGGAGGTTGGACAACGTGGGGTCTCGATGTGGTCCCGAATGTACCCTTAACTTTGGGCTCCAACAAGGTAGTTATGACATCAATCATGGACGCAGGACTTGCCAACGTCGACTACCTGATGATCGCATCACCGGTCAGAGTCAGCCGCGACAACTGTGCAGGGCCTTCGATCGTTGTCCAAGAGGAAGAAACAGGATACTGCTCGTCCGACGGCTCCATTGAAATTGAACTTGATGGAACTGGGTTCGTCGCCGGCAGTCACGGCATCACGTGGAGTGTCCTCGCTTATTCCCAAACAAAAGCCAACCTGACGATCCGCTTCCGAAACGCAGGACAAGATCGACTTGCCAACGTGAACATTAACTATGTGTTCCACTCGGCAATTCGAACGCCGCCTACTACTGGTTGGGAATTTGTTGTTGTAAGTGACGTGATTTTCCAAGCGGGGCCGAATCAAATAGAGTTGTCCCCTGCGGTTAATGCCGAAGGCCTCGCGAATGTTGACTTCTTAATGGTGTCCCCAGAAGCACCCGTTCTCGCAGATAGTTGTGCGGAACCCACGGTTGTCATTCAGGAGGAGGAGCTAGGGATCTGTGCGTACGATGGAATCCTTGAAACGAACCTTGACACCCGATATGTCAACGCGCACAACACGCGCGGTGCTGCTGTGACGTGGAGTGTCCGAGCTTACGATACAACTTGGGCTACAATCACCTTCCGCTATGCCAGTGGAAGCTTAGTTGACCGGCATGCTACTCTTTCTGTCAACGGGATTCACCACTCTAACGTAACTATGTCGCCAACCGGGGACTGGAGTGTATGGGGCCTAGATACTGTCCGTTGGGTTAGGCTCCAACCCGGCCCCAACGCAATTACTCTCACAGCGCTGGTGGAGGACGAAGGTCTTGCCAACATTGACTACATCATGGTTACGGGGTCGGGTTTGGTTGAGGCGGACAGCTGCACAACCCCTTCGGTTCTTGTCCAAGAGCTTGAGCCCGGATACTGTGGATCTGACGGTGTTATTGAATGGGAGCACAAAGGTCACACCGGGGCCGGGTTCATCAATGGCCACAATGGGCTGGGACACAACATCACTTGGAACCTACGTGCATACTCCGAAACTCCCTCAATTGCGGTTATTCGCTACGCCAACGGTGGTTCTACTGATCGCGCCGCCTTTCTTTACGTGGGTTCTCCCCCTACCATTCACACTGTCATCATGCCACCAACGGGCAGCTGGACAACGTGGAAGTTGGATCATATTCCCAACTTGATCCTTCAGCCGGGAAATAACCCGATTGTCCTCACCTCGAGAACAGGCGATGGCGTCGGCAATATCGACTACCTCATGGTCACTCCCCTTCCTATCCCGAATAACGGCGTCCTGGAAGTCGACAGCTGCACAGGCCCGACTTTAGTCATCCAAGAAGATGCCGACGGGTTCTGTTTCACAGACGGAGTGACCGAATATGAACACGGTAGCCACACTGCGGGAGGATACATCAACACGCACAATGGTCAGGGTCACAACATCACGTGGAGCGTCCGAGCCTTTGCCAACGTCAACGCAACAGTTATCGTGCGTTATGCGAGCGGTGACACAAACAACCGCGAAGGCACGTTCTACGTCAACGGCGTTGAATACCCGACGATCTCGATGCCAGGAACAGGGGACTGGCACGTGTGGGCGTATGACATCGTTCCAGGATTCATGTTGTACCCGGGTACGAACAAGATTACTCTGATGTCGTTGACGAACACCGGGTTGGCTAACGTAGACTATTTGATGGTACTTGGCAACGGTGAACTGCTCGAAGCCGACTACTGCAAAGTACCCACACTCGTGCTGCAGGAGGACGCAACCGGATACTGCGACCAGCACGGTACCGTGGACAACAACCACGACGGCCACACTGGAACAGGCTTCTCAAACACGGACAACGAGTTCGGGAACAATATCACTTGGAGTGTCAGAGCATATTCGAGGACGACAGCGAACGCGATAATCCGCTATGCCAACGGCGGGACCCAGGAACGGCACGGACACATGTACGTGAACGGAGAACAGTACCCGCTGATTACATTTCCGCTGACAGGCGCGTGGACAAACTGGGGATTGGACAGGCTCGGCAACATCACGTTGCAACCGGGTCCGAACGAGATTGTGTTGTCGGCAAACCAAAACGACGGTCTGGCCAACATCGATTACTTGATGCTCGAAGGCGATGACATTCTCGAGGCGGACAGCTGCACACAGCCGAGTCTGATCGTTCAGGAGTTGACCGAAGGATACTGCAAGTCGGATGGTGTGGTTTCGGTGGAACACGACGACCACAGTGGGCCTGGATACGTCGACACCCACAACAACAAAGGCCACGGGATCACTTGGAATGTTCGCGCATACCAGGTTGTGACTGCCACAGTGATAGTTCGTTTCGCCAACGGAGCAACCGACAACCGCGATGCCTCACTCATGGTAAACGGTGTTGAAACCGGAACTATGCTGATGCCGTCCACAGGCAGCTGGTTCACGTGGCAGCTGGATGTCGCGCAGAATGTGCAGTTGATTCCCGGGGCGAACCTGCTGCAACTGGTTGCGACAACGGACGCAGGATTGGGAAATGTGGACTACATCATGGTGATCGGAGATGGCTTGCTGGAGGCGGATCCTTGTGACTCGCCGACACTTGTCATCCAAGAAAGGGTTTCCGGGTACTGTGGATCGGACGGTATCATTGAAGAGGAGCACACAGACCACGGGGATGGCGCGTACACGAACACACACAACTACGAAGGCACGAACATCACGTGGAATGTCCGCACGTACGTTCCTTCGAATGTCACGATTGTCGTCAGGTACGCCAACGGTGGCGACAAGGACCGCCACGGCATGCTGAGTGTGAACGGCGAGGGTGTTGCGGTTACGACTATGCCGATGACTGGTGATTGGAAAGCGTGGGCTCTGGATGTGATAGAGAATGTGCCGCTTGAGGCGGGGGCGAACTTGCTGAAGCTTACGGCAATGATCGACCACGGCTTGGCGAACGTGGACTATCTGATGGTGAAAAGCTCTGAGCTGGTTGTCGTAGACGAATGTGATATGCCCAGCGTCATCCTGCAGGAGTATGAGACTGGATACTGCCACTCGGATGGCATCGTCGAAGACGAACACGACGGACACACAGGGGCAGGGTTCACCAACACGTTCAACGAGCTGAATCACAACATAACATGGAATGTGCGAGCCTATTCGGAGATCATGACCAACTTCTCTGTGCGATTCGCTAACGGAGGCAACAACGACCGACACGCCATTTTCTACGTCAACGGGGATGCGCACCCAAACATTTTGATGGCAAGAACATATGCGTGGACGAATTGGAGCATGGACTTCATCTACGATGTCAAGCTGTATCCGGGCGCAAACAGCATTGTGCTGTCGTCGGGACAGGAGGAAGGACTGGCGAACGTTGACTACCTCATGATTACGGGATCAGGCCCGGTTGTAGCCGACAGCTGCCTTTCGCCGACGATCGTGATCCAGGAAGGAGAAGACGAACCGGGGTACTGTAGTGCGGATGGTGTCATCGAATGGGACCACGGCGAACACAGCGGAGGTGGATACACCAACGGTGAAAACAATGCTGGACTCAGCATTGTGTATCAAGTATTGTCCTTCAACCCGACGAAGGCTACAGTAGCGGTGCGCTTTGCTAACGGCGGTACTGAGGACCGCCACGCTCTTCTCAGCGTAAACGGAAGGGAATACCCGAACATCACGATGTCTCCTACAGGATCGTGGACCACGTGGGCCCTTGACATCATTGAAGACGTTGAGTTGGATGCTGGCTCGAACACCGTTGTCCTTACATCGATGTTGAGCCTCGGCTTGGGTAATGTGGACTACTTGATGGTAACGTCTGATGGATTGATTGCTGCTGACAGCTGTGATGAGCCGTCAGTCATAATTCAAGAAAATGAAGTTGGGTACTGCGGGTCGGATGGTGTGGTCGAATTGGAACATGATGGCCACACGGGCACAGGTTTTATAAACACTCACAACAACGAAGGGAACAACGTTACATGGAATGTGCGGTCGTATAGCACAATGAATACAACGATTTCGTTCCGGTATGCCAACGGAGGCACTACAGACCGGCACGCCAGTCTGAGCATCAACGGAAAGGAGCATCCCCCGATCACGATGCCAATGACAGGCAGTTGGACTCGTTGGGAAGTGGACATGGTGGAAAATGTTGAGCTCAATCCTGGTGCTAACAGGGTGGTACTGACATCAATCATGGAACACGGGTTAGGAAATATCGATTACATGATGATCAGGGGACCGGGATTGATGGTAGCTGAAAACTGCATGCAACCAGCCTTAGCCATTCAGGAGTCGGAGGCAGGGTTCCGCGCATCTGATGGGAATACTGTGTATGAGGGAGGTGTTGGATACGTTGATACACACACAACCGGCGGTAGCAACATCAGTTATAGCGTTCGATCTTTCAGCAATGTCAACGCAACGTTCCTGGTTCGTTTTGCAAATGGTGAGACTACTCCTCTGAACGGTAAATTCAGTGTTGACGGAGTCGAGTATCCGACGTTGGTGATGCCTGGAACGGGAGACTGGTCGACATGGGATTATGCCTCGACAGAAGGGATCATGATGGAACCCGGTACGCATACCGTCGTTCTAACGTCGTTGACAAATGAGGGGCTGGCAAACATTGACTACCTGATGGTGCTGGGTGACGGACTGGTAGAAGCCGACTCTTCCCCACATCCTTCAGTTGTTATTCAGGAGGACGAAATAGGATACTGCGAAGCTCATGGTACTGTGGACGAAAACCACGACGGTCACACGGGTACAGGCTTCACCAATACGCATAATGAATTCGGGAACAATGTCACTTGGAGTGTCAGGGCTTACTCGAAGATGCAAACAGATGTGATTATTCGCTATGCAAATGGTGGGAGCAAGGACCGGCATGCATATCTCGTTGTCAACGGAGTTCAATCCCCGCTGGTTACGTTCGCGACCACAGGACAATGGGCCGCTTGGGACTTGGACAGAATCCACAACATCACGTTACAACCGGGCCCAAACTCGATTATCTTGTCGGCATTCCAGACCGAGGGTCTGGCGAACATTGATTACTTGATGCTTGCAAACAGTGATGATATCGTCGAGGCAGACAGCTGCGATGCACCGAGTGTAGTCGTTCAGGAATTCGAGACTGGCTACTGCGGGTCGGATAACGGTGTCGTTGAGTGGGAGAACGGAGATCAGAGCGGGACTGGTTACACCAACACACACAATGCTGACGGTCACTCGATCACGTGGAGCGTGCGCAGCTACGAAGTTACCACGGCCACAATTGCGATTCGTTATGCGAATGGTGGTGCTATCGAACGTAAAGCAGTGCTATCAGTGAATGGTGTGCCTTATGACTTGCTCATGATGCCAACCGCTACTTGGACCACGTGGGAACTTGATGTTGTTAGTGGAGTAAGACTGATGCCAGGTAACAACTCGGTGGTCCTCACGTCAGTGACTGAGCACGGACTCGCGAATATCGACTACATGATGGTGTCTAATAGCAGCTTGGTTTTTGCTGACGAATGCGATGCACCGGCTTTAGTTATTCAAGAGGAGGCGTACGGTTTCTGCGGAACCGATGGCAAGTTGGAGTGGGACCATGGACACCACAGTGGTACTGGCTACATCAATTCTCATGAAGGACGAGGGAGCAACATCACATGGGCTGTGGAGGCTGCTGCAGCTGGTAACGTGCAGGTTGTTGTCAGGTACGCCAATGGGGACACGAAGGACAGACTTGCTGTGTTGCAAGCAAATGGGATCCCGACACTCTTATCTATGCCGCAAACTGGCAGTTGGACGACATGGAAGCTTGGTTTCGTTGAAGCAGTGCCGTTGCAGAAGGGAGTCAACGCGTTCATGATGACTTCAGTTGTCGACCACGGGCTGGGAAACATCGACTACATGATGGTCGTTTCGTCGACACTGCCAGTGCAGCCTGTTGCTGGAGACTGTGATAACTTGCCCGACGTGTCAGGGCCATCACCGTGGGTGAACCCTGGTCCGTGGCCTTCTCCTGTAGCCGACGGTGCACCCTTCGATGACGAATTAAGGGGCGCTGCTGACATCGAAAACGATGCAGACAGTTTCCGCGACGGGCGCGCAATCACTGCAGGTGTGAGTGCGTGGCTGGTCAGCATGGCCGCCAGTCCTCTAGCAGCTTCAAGGTTGCCGTTATTGGCAGGTGCATGCATGCATGACAACGAATTATCCTTTGTGATGTCACCAACACAGATGGATCTCGGCGATGAGCACGGGTTGTACACAGGGTGTGTAAACGGGAACATGGCTGTAGTACTGGCTGTAACAGTGCTGCATGCGATCTTTGCGTTTGTTTCTATGAAGACCAAGTCGCTCCAGAATGTCCTAGGGGGCGGCGAGAACGTTGACGGTGTTCTGAGCGTATTTGGACTTGTTGCTGTGCCAGCCTGGTCGTTGCTGTTTTTCATTCTGCTGTACCAAGGCTTTGCTTCCTGCGGTTCTGTGCTCCTGTTTTATCCGAACAATGCATCCGAGTGCATTCTGGGCCTCATTTCTGTGCTAGCAACGCTTGCTTTCCCAGCCTACGTGCTGTGGACGGTGCGTAACATTGTTTCCTCGACTGGAGACGCAGTATTTGTGAATGATACCAACAACGAAGAAGATGGCGCTGTCGGCGGTCTGAAGATCGCATTCTTAGGCCACGGCGAATGGATTCCATTGCACCACGTCCCCGTCGACCGTTTCGGGTACTTGTTTATGGCTTACCTTCCGAGGGCTTGGTTCTTCCTGGCCGTTGAATGTGTCCTCGCAGTCACCCTCGCCATCATCGATGCTATCAAAGCGCACACTTGGACAGGGTGCGGGAACAAGAAGATTGTGATGCTGTGCGCCATGGTGATCTATTTAGGTGTTGTCATCTGGAAGATGCCGCACAAGCAGACATTTGCCAATGCACTCGAGATCCTCGTAACGGTGCTGTTGTGCTTCTCGCTCCTGTTCATGGCAATTGCGTACTACTCAGAGGACAATGTGGAACACTGGTGTTACAGCGCTGCCAATACGATTTTCACTATCGCAACCTTTGTTCTGTTAGCAAAGTGCATCCTGCTGATGGCATCTGCGCTGGGCGTTATTTTGACCAAACGCCGATCCCGGCTGTCTGACCGTGTCGATGCAAGCAGGAACAGCTACAAGTTGGGAGACAACTACTACAACCGCGAGCTGTCAACGTCCCTGCTGAATCTTGACGATGGCTCGTCGGATGCAGATGCAGGGGAGGAGCTCGAGGTGAAGTCAAGTGCAGACGACACACCGACAAGTGAGAATAAGGATTCGAAGGGTTCAAAGGAAAGTAAAGAAGGAGCGAAAGATGACAAACCAGCAGAGGACAAGCCAGCGGAGGAGGTAGCTGCCCGCAAACCTATGAAGCGAACAGTCGTTTAAGAAGTGTTTGTAAGACGGTGCTGGGGCAGGATGTCATAAAATGGCTGCGCTTCGTCATCAGACCCGTCGATCCCATGAGCAGTATGCAGCGTTGGGCAACATCCGCCTCCTGTTCGCTACCCCGCACCCGGTCCGCGGGTGCAGAAACCCGTCAGAAAGAAACAACGGAAAGGACAACACATTTTCTTTACTAGTCAGTCCGGCTTGGCGGAGGAAAATTCTGCTGTTGTACTACTCGTGTAGATACAGTTGCAAGGAACGAGCTCCGACGAAAAGAAAGTTTCACGCTACCTGAGCGTGAACAAAACCAATAGCATTGTGCACCACAGAAGTTCACTTTAGCTGGAAGTTGCGGCAATCAAGACTTCGAAAGGGAAGCACCGCGATCATTTCAATGGTCAGATTCCAATTGAATTAACCCCTTATGGCCAGACAGGAAGGATGCATATTTGGGGCAAACCGGTCCTATCTGCTGCTGTTGGGAGAAGGTCGGAAACCTTCCCTTGGTTGCCTTTGGACATGTTTTCCGTTAAATACCATTCCCCTTGGTCTCTTCGGTTAGCCCAGCTGTTCTCAGTGGGGTCAATGGAAAGCACCGTTGTGCGACCATAGCATTACTGAATCAGTCATGAGAGTTATGGCAGCCGAGCAGTGTGTGTGTGTGCGTGTTTTTTTTTACATAAGCGCCAGCTTGAAAGGAAATGCTCGACGATGCTGCCCGACAAAGAACAGAAGGGATCCCAAGTGCTGTAACTACCGAACCACGTGTTGAACGGACGTGAGGTCATGCGGGTCTACCCCTACACGACAAATCACACAAACACAACAGGTCAAAGTCCTGAGTGAGAAAACAACACACGGTGGTGTAAGCGAAGAACAAATCAGATTGTGTTTGTATTGTATTTGCCCCTTACCTCTATATTTCCCCCCTTCCATTCGGAGTCGAAGCAGCTACGTCGAGTATTTTTTTTTTTTTTTTTGCGACAAATCGCGAGAGCCAAAGAAACGAAAAGTGAATTCAGTCCAACGTGGTCTCTCCGGCCCCTGTCCACATGTCCTCACCCACCTTGACGGCGTTGAGCACAATCCTCTTCCCCTTTGACGAATTCAGAACGCATCTCTGTTACATTCACTGTGATCCTGCTGCAATTTTTTTTTTAGGCATTTGCAACATGTTTCACGAACTTTTTACTCAAGCGAGTTCTTCTTGAAAGAGCACCTTCTTGTAGAAAATACTCGAGCCGGCCGCCAAATGCAAAAAAAAGGAAATGCTGCATCCCAGGCGAAACACAGACATCTGGGGTCAGTGCCGGGCGTAAGCGTTCAACAACCCCCAACAATCTCCCCTCAAGCCTCGTTAGAAGTATGCACCGGGCGGCACCTCCGAGTATTCTCCACCCCCCCCCCCCCCCCCCTCTCATTTTCGCATGCAAGAAGGCCACAGAGTACTCGACAGGTGGAGTCCAGCCTCAGAGAGACTGGAGTTAGAAAGCGGGTCACTCCCACTTTTCGGGTGCGGGTTTGCGGGTTTGCGGGTCGATTTACACAACGTTTTTGTTGTAGAACACCCGCTCTTCGGGTGTGACCCGGCACACCCACTTCAACTCCAGCTTCTGAGGCTGGACCTCACCGTACGCATATATTACGCGACAACACCAGTGCAGTAAAGCTATGGTCAAACGATTCCAAGAAGAGACAGACCTTGCTACGGCCGAAGATGGCCTGCCGTATGTAAGGTACTACCGACGGCGCTCTCTGTGTGACTCTTAAATCAATGCGTTGCGAATAGATAGTAATTCAATTGCCGGGAGTCAGTCGGAGACTTTAAAATCCCGGACTCTCAAGCAAACTTTACTCTAAAAAACGTGCAGTTTCTTTTTGTTGCTCTCACAAGGTGTTTCTTCTTTTTTTGCCCCCCCCCCCCCCGAAAGTAGTATTAAACACAGATGGACAGAAGGGCAAGTGCTGCTGAGAGAATGGAGGGCGGGTCTTTACAGCAATAGAGTAACAGAATTGTCGGGGTGGGCACCGGGTTTCCGCGCGGTGGTTGGACACCCGCAGAGCTTTTCTTTTTCTATGTAAGCCTCGATACTTCAGCGGACGTCTTTGTTCATGGCTCTATGTTGTGAAAGCTCTCCCGGTCCACAGGGTGTATTATGGACTTCCAATGTTGCTTCCGAAGAGCTCGATGGCCAAGTTCTTCCAGCAGCTTCAAATGATCGCACGCCGTGTTGCCACATAGTATTCGGCTTAACAGCAGGTTTCGGAGCAGGCCGCTGTCTGACCCGGTTTTTTTTTGTTGGAACACTGTGTGAAGAAGCTTCTTTCCAAACACTGGGCAGCAGGTAAAAAGCCGCAAAGCCCAGTGGACGCGAGACTGCTCGCAAAATTTGAAGCCGCGCGGCGGAAAGGAGGGAGTGAGTTTGTTTCAGGTTCTGGCTACCAACTTATGACGAAACACAGGTAGCTCCTGGGTTAGTGCCGGGCATAAACTAAAATACCGCATTGTGTTGTGTTTTAGTGTTTCCCCTCTGTGGCTTCCGAGATTAGCATCGGGCAGCCCTCGAGTATTCCTTTGCCTGTTGACAGAGTCGCAGATCCTGGCACATCCCCTTTTTCTAATTTCTGCCAGGTTGTGCAGTTCTCAGCAACAAACGAAGCACTTTCCGGTTTCAACGAGTGTTCTCAAAGACTCGGTCATAAGGTATGTAAAATACCTGAAAAGAGCCCGCATCACTGTACATCGTCATCTGTCCTTATCTATCAACACAAATCACTTGCAGATCTCTGGTTGTCGTAGGCAATAGCTTTCAGAAAAAGAAAATAACGCTAAAGAAGCGAACTGAATAGAATATATGTATCAACTCTTAGAGGTTGTGCCATCAAGCGTCAATTATCTGGCACACCAACTGTTTGAAGTCCGAGATTATGATGTTTTTATCTGACTGTACCGCGGTTGTAGCCACGTTTGGGAAGCGAAGCGTAAAGGAAATGGCGTTTTTTGTGACTGGCGGGCTTCTCGAACATCCTCACAGCGACATGGCACTGGCCTGCGACTGCGATACAGGGAACTGACATATATAGACTGTCATCTTTTGCTTTGGTCGGGCATATTCTATCAAATGAACACCATTTTTTCGGCGTTTCACGACGAACGAGCCAGCCCCCCAGGCAAGTTATGCACGGCACCAGGGTTTTTGGCGGATGTGTGAACACCACGGGTCTCTCGTCGCATCCTGAGCTCTGAGAACACAAGCCATCGAAGAAGAAGCGGTTTCAAACAACTCCCACCAACCCACAACGGGTGGCTAGTCTGACACATGCTGTCTGGGGGAAAAGCTAAAACTAACAAACGGGCAGGGCAAACCTTTTGTTGCCTATCGACTAGCTTACGGGATAACTTCGTTTTTCTTGCTTTTTCAGTCTGCAATTGTCTAGCAGCTAAAACTATGCATTGCTTTCATATTCTCTTTGCTTCAAACATGGCCATACATCTGCCTACCTTGTATTGCGAACAACAGTAAGACGTTCACTCAGACTTCTCGCAGTTCTGGCTCAAGCTTTTTGTTAAAACTACTCCCTTGGTACGTTCGGACAAAACTCTCTCTCTCAAGCGAACTTTAACTGTCTAAAACTACGCGAAGAAATATTACAGGAAGTGGAGTTTGATCCTGTAGCTGCAGACTCACATCAAATGCTGCAAGTGTCTTTGTGGCATTTGTATTCCAAAAAAGCTAAACAATTATGCACAGCTATAACCTGCTATGTAGACAGATGTATGTTGCTTGAGCACTCACCAGAAAAGCCGACATGCAAGGACAGCAAGCGGTCTGTTAAAATGTGTCACAAAACGTCAGCACCCTAACTGGAAAAGGACGCAGCTCCGCCGTAGGCAACTACGGATACAGTTGAGGGGCTTTGCCATGCCCCGGGATAGGATCTCGGAAAAGAAGGCAATGAGAAGAGGCCCTGTACTTCGTGTGTATCATTCTCGATTGCACAGAGGTTTGAAACGTAAATTTGTTGCTTCCCCTCCCCCCCTGCACCCCCTCCTGTTGTTTGGCGGTACACCCATTTTTCTCCTCTTTCTCCTTCTATTGTTTCTCCCTTGTCTTGACGAGTATGGAAGTGTTCAAGCAGGGCACTAACGTTTTGCAATCACAAAAAATTGATGAACGAGGCTCAGGGAATCAGCATCAGATAGAGAGGCAATAACAAGCCTCTTAGGACGGTCTTGCTCGTTGATTTCTTTTAGAGCCGTCCGGAAATTCTCTCTTCGGTGAAACAGTACTACTGAAAAAATATAGTATTATGCTTAACCGGTAAATAACAAAAGGTCTCTTCTGATCATGTACTGTCAGTCGGCCTTGCAGCATTCCAGTCACAGGCGGTTGACCCCGTTGGAGCGGTCAATCACAACATGACTGTATTTTACAAACGTGGCGGAGAGTTATGTGTGTCCTTCCCTTGCGTGACAAAGCATCTTACATCGAGTAAAAGCGAATGTCAAAGAAAATCTTGTGACATCCATGACTTTCCACCAAATCTACCACATATTTGTTTCCGACCACTTATCAATCAACATGGCTGAGCTCTCTCACCAGTGACAACATTTAGACTGACACGGTGAGCACCGCAGGCAACTGACAGCATGCAGCATCCGTTACATGCCAGCCAGGAAGGGCTGGTTAAACGCAAAGTGCTGACCGACTTGCATCTGGTGAACGGCTGGGTGGGCTCCACCGACTGGGTTTGCGGGTTTGCGAGCCTTCTCCATCTAGGTCACATTTCTTTCTACTGCCAAGTCGGTTCCTACACAGGAGGTCAACGTGCTTGAGCACTAAAAGTACAAACAAGCTTGAACACATGCGCAGTGCAATGGTCTTCTCGCACTTATAGGTTTTCGTCGTTGCTGTCCTGAGTTTCGTCTTGCTTCATCAGTTCCTGCTCAGCGGTTCCATCCTTCCGCTATTGAGAACCATAGGAATTTGTTGAACGCGCAGCATGTCTGAGTGAAGATGTGTCAGCTAACAGCGCTTGCTACAAAGTCGCTCGTATTGAGACCGGGTTGCGTTTCCGGAGACGGACTACATTCAAGCAAACTTACATGCGCGTGGTGACTTCGTGGTGCTGTATTTGCTGTCTATGCTCAGGAAGCTACTGGCCATTGTCAATGCAGCATCAACCTGGCTGCCAAATTCCGAGGTCTGACACACTCGTCAGGAGGGGCGCCAGCCTCCTGCCGGCACTGACCTGACTCATGGCCGGGCATATGTTAGTACCGTGGTGTAGTTGTTGGCCGCGCTGGGTGTCTCTCACCTCCATTTCCTCCCATGGCAGACGAAGTTTTTAGCTTCGCGCCTGCCGAAGATCCTCCGTCCTTTGTGACAACGTCGTGCCGAAACCAAAGTGTGGACATGTTCGTGATTCCTTGTTTCAAACAAACCTCTGCTTTCCTTTTTCCTTGGACTCTTGTTTTGCTTTTACCGCCGTCGCAAATCCTTAACGTGACCACCAGCTTCTTTGCAAAGCCTCTGACTTGTTGCTCCGAAAAACGGTTCCTGCCGCAATAGGAGATGGGGTGTCGAATGTATCTTGAAATGAATTTTGTTGGTACCGACTGGGGGCTCCGGTCGAGTCTAGTTCTTGGGGTTGGCCTGCACATGCTCCATGACTGTGCTCATTGCAGTATCGCAGTGTCTCAATACGTTTGACACCATGCCCCTATCTCGCAACTGCACCCCCCTGCTCAGGGGCGCACAGGCAGCAATCAATACAATCGGGACACCATACCCCACACCCGCTACCCACAGTTTTTCAGATGTCCCCCTGCAATGTCAGCTGGTGAGTTTATCAAGGTCTTTGTTCATCGTCTTTTTTCTTCATCGCACTTCGGGTGTTGCTGTTTATTTTTTACATAAGCGCCAGCTTGAAAGGAAATGCTCGACGATGCTGCCCGACAAAGAACAGAAGGGATCCCAAGTGCTGTAACTACCGAACCACGTGTTGAACGGACGTGAGGTCATGCGGGTCTACCCCTACACGACAAATCACACAAACACAACAGGTCAAAAAATGGTGTAAGCGAAGAACAAATCAGATTGTGTTTGTATTGTATTTGCCCCCCTTCCATTCGGAGTCGAAGCAGCTACGTCGAGTATTTCCAACCGCCTGCATTTGCCGACCACTGGTCTGGGGGATGGGTCGAGTGAGCAAACAATGACAAGGTAGCTTTCGCAATCAGCTGATGTTGCGAAATAGGTTGCCCACTCGACGAGCAACACCACCGAGCATGTGAAGCATGCGAAGATACACTCCCGAAAGCAGGTATTGCTCCCAGCGGATCCCAAGGAACACTCTTGTTTCATGCTAAATTGAACATTTCGGGTGGCAGTCTTACCTAATAAATAGTAATAATGAAGGAATCAGGAATCACACAAATAAACTAGTGAACAGTTTGGAAGTGTAGAAAGTAGAGTAGTTGAGCAACACTTGAGCCCTGATTGCATCGACAAATGAAGAGGTACCCACGTCTCGGTTCTCATCTAAAAGGAAGTGCACTTAGTCTACACAAAAACACCTGGGACATAACAAAGCTCACACATGACCTTTCTGTCAGTAAGTGGTTCCAGGTGGGATGTCTGTTGTTGACATCAGCTTTTTTAGAACTTATCAACATCACTAGGAAAAAGGTCCTCGGATGGAAGGCGCTGTTTCATCAAGGCTCATATGCACTAGCATAGTCGTATTGTGTCATTGATCTTCACTTTGGTACCTGATCTGCCAACAAAAAGAGTACACTACCTTAGCTTGGTAAGGGCGGGTATCCGGAAATCTCCCTGCAACTCTGCATAGTTTGACCTGCACACGCTGACACACTTGGCAGTCAACTGTCATCAAAGCCCTTTTTCTGATGAAACTGAATCTGCAGTGTTGTCTACAAACCGAGTTCAGCAACTCTGGAGGCCCAGTTTGAGTTGGAAAGTCCAGAAACTCATGAACTGGCAGGAGCGGGTTCGGGCAAGTAATATGTCAACTGATATTGTTTTCGCTATTGTGGTGGTGGCACCATTTTTAGCACTGCCGGCTTGAGACTAACTCCTCGTAACCCAGTAGTAAAACCCTCCAGAGAGTTTTGCAGCCTACTTTTTCTTTCTCACACACAATCCTCGAAAGAAGCAAAGAGAAGAAACAAACAAAAAGCTCACCGAACCGAACCGACCAAGGCTGTCAAAAAGCACCTCCGACACATGGGATCCGGAATCCCAGAGACTTATGTCGTGTTTCATTCTACATCCCCACAGGCATTGTGCCTTCATGCATTATGTCTTCCCCTCCGAGTCCTCCACCCATTGGTTCACAACCTCCTCATTTTCTGTTGTTTCTGCTGCATCACCTAAACCCCTGATGCACCATTTTACCCATTTTCCCGATGAGTAATGAGTGTTGTCATTGGCACAGCTCCATTTTGCTTTCCTTATTTCTGTCGACAACGACTGCAGGGCGTTATCGTGAATCTAGCTACGGACAAGGTTAACTTTGCTTCAAGTCAGAGATACTATCTTCATCAGTGATCTGTGCTGACGGTTGCTGCTAAAAAAATACTGAAGTTCTTTGTCTGTCTACCCCTTCCCAATTAACCCGGGGCTTTGGGGGGAGGGAACTCTACAGTCTTTTCGGGTGCTTTCTACACCGACACTGCACCCAGACCGAAAACCGATGTATCAGGCCGAACCCAAGGAGAGGGGTAAAAGACAACACAGTTTCAGTGCTAAAGTTTTGATGTCACATGTATGTCCCTATGCATAAGTGCTCATTGGTCTGCCAATGACTTCCAACAATGCACCAAGAGTCCGCAATTGCGAAAAACACGGAAATAGGTATTTTTCTTTTTCATGCCAATGATTGTCCCCTGCAGAAACCTCCTTCCCATCCCTTCCATCCGGAAATATTGCGTTTTTTGTCTTCTTCCTTTTCCCACTGCTTGAGACAGACGAATCACATTCGAACAAAACTACCCAGTCGAAATTCAGGCACACTGTGTCAGGAACTAGCTTTGCACAGAGTGTGGATATCGAAAATCCCTGACTTTTCATGCATGAACGACCATCACTCCACCCGAACCCAAGCACCCCCAAAATATGTTCACAGACACTCAAGCACTTTGTTGTCGGAGTGAGAAATTGCCCGATACTAGCACCACTTCCCCATCTCACCTCGACCACACCCCTACAGGCAAACCCAGCACGCCGGTTCTTTCAATCTTGGGGCCCCGGATACTTCAAATTCAGAACTGCCAGCGCTCAAAATTCTGTTCCAAGCATTTCCGCTGAGCAGAAGGAAACAAGAAGACTTGACACTGGCTTCCCCAAATTTGCCTCAAAGTAGGAGAAGTAGGCAAAAAGCAAACATAAAACGAACACGAAATGAATTATCATTTTCTATTCTTTCTATTTGTTGCAGTTCAAGGTAACGACTTGGAAACTCGTTTTTCATCCTTCCTGCTGAAAATTCCCCCTTTTCTCCTTCTTTTCATCTCCTTTGATTCTTGTTCTCCCGTAGTTTTAGCCTTCCTGTGTCCCGGATGAAAAATGAGCCTTTCCTTTCTGCAGGTTGCCAGAAGACTTACAAGGAGGAATTGGCAGTAGTGGAAGAACAGAAGTAGTGTCCACCGTGCTCTGCGGAGTTTACTTCGCAGATTGCCACCGTAACAAGAAGACAAGTCAGTGCTGCCTAGCGAGTCGCAGTCTGCACAGACACGGTTGTAGGGGCCTCTTCTCCGTGTCGGATTCGTAGCACGGGTGGTCCTGGCTGTGACAAGCTACGAACAGCCGACAAAGACTCACAGCACTGTCCTGTCTGCAGACTCACTCAGGTACTGATGATGGTCCGCCTTATGACTTAAAGGACCGACACCACGGCGCAGACTGGACCAGTGCGGTGTTGATTGATGAGCAGCACATATCCATTCCAAGCAAATTCTTGCATTTCCTCACAGGGCTTCCACTGTGGAGAGGTGGTGCAGTCGCAGGGAGCGGTCGAGCGGCACGCACAGGACCCTGAGGCGTGGTGGGCACAGCAGGAGGCACCCATAGTCAACCTGGTCGTCAACGGACGGAGCTTCTGCAGGAGCGTGGCCGGTGACAGACTCGGACGAGAGGTCCGAGATGGAGAGCGTCCCGTCCTTCGCGGGACCGGCAAAGCAGGAGAGGGAGCAGGCAGCCAGTGCCGCCGCCGAAGGTAGTGCAGGTTGTCGAGAGCACGCCTCGGGCGGAGGAGGAGAAAGGCCCCCGAGCCTGCGCCGGACCTAGGCGAGGACACGGGCGAGACGGCGCAGCGGAGACACACCGGTGGCCCGATGGACGAGGACGCGACTCCGCAGGCAGACGACCACCTGCCCTGACAGCACACAACAGAAGGAGTGGGGACGACCTGACAGTGGACGTGTGTGTAGAAGCGAACCCGGGTCCTGCAGCGGATCCGCCTCCTCCTCAGGAACAGCAACAACAACAGCAACAACAACAACAACAACAACAACAACAACAACAACAACAACAACAACAACAACAACAACAACAACAACAACAACAACAACAACAACAACAACAACAACAACAACAACAACAACAACAACAACAACAACAACAACAACAACAACAACAACAACAACAACAACAACAACAACAACAACAACAACAACAACAACAACAACAACAACAACAACAACAACAACAACAACAACAACAACAACAACAACAACAACAACAACAACAACAACCCGCAAACCCGCACTCGGTGGCCCCCTCGTGAATCCCGAACCTTTGAAAGAAGGCGGCCGTCTTGTCCAGGAAAGGGGGCCTCTCATCTATGGGAGGCCCGACTCGAGCAAGAAGAAGTTGAACCCATTCAAAATGAAACGACAAAAAAAAGGTAATAAAAACAACCGGAAGAACATGACACCAAAATAAAAGATGGCGGGGTGACGAGGTTCAATGACGGTTGTTTTGGCGCCCACCGGAAACAATGAAGTATGCCATTTTTTTGCGAGTAAGTGAACAGGTTCGGAGAGCGGTATGGGTGGTGCTCAATTTGATGATAGTTTTGACCGATGCACCTGAAGAAACCCTCACAGGAATTCGAAGTTCAGACGAACGACGTTCTTTCGAAGATCGGAACTTCCCCCCCATTTCGACATCAGGAGAACGGGCACTCATCTGTGAACTGCAGGAAACTGTTCTTCAAAGAGATCAAGAGTCACACAAAGGATTTCCCTCATCATCCTCCGCTTCGAAGTCCAGATTATGGCTCATTGCTTGTTTTTGACATGATGGACAAAAGTCTGACCTGCACCTCCTCGTGGTGTTCCTCGGAAACGCGCTGCAAGCGCGGCCGACGCAGGCAGTCTTTGTTGTTTATCCAACTGTCTTTGACTGATGATTAATCAGGATTCTTTGACAGGTTTGGACAGTTTCCTGTTCAGCCAAACGATACTATTCACGTGTGACGCCGTTCATTAACTCTGGTGCCGCTTCAGTCTGGCACCGTTCTGCGGTCATTTGCCGGCCGTTCGTTGGACATTGGGTGTCGTTCTAGCACCATTCGTTGGCCATTGGCGTCGTTCTGGCGCCGCTCCTTGGCCATTTGCTGGCATTCTGGCACAGTCGTTCTGGTAATGCTCTATGGCCGTTCGCTGTATTCTGGTGCCGCGTCGTTGGTCATTGCCAGTTGCGGTCGTTCTCGTTCCGCAGTTTGGCCATTGCAGTCGTTTAGCGCCGCTCTTGGTCCGTTCACCGTCAGTCAGGTGTGGCTAATGGGCATTTGTGGTCATTCTAGCGCCGTTCATTGGTCATAGGCAGTCATTCTAGTGCCGCTTGCTGGTCATTGGCTGTCATTCTGGGGGCGATCTCTGGCAATCTGCAGTCGTTCTGGCGCATTCCTTGGCCATTGGCTGGCATTCTGGCACAGTCGTTCTGGTACCGCTCGTTGGTCATTGGCTGTCCTTCCTGGGCGATCTCTAGTCGTTCTGGCGCACTCCTTGGTCATTGGCTGGCATTCTGGCACAGTCGTTCTGGTACCGCTCTATGGCCGTTCGCTGTCATTCTGGTGCCGCTCGTTGGTCATTGGCTGTCCTTCCTGGGCGATCTCCGGCCAGTTGCAGTCGTTCTCGTTCCGCAGTTTGGCCATTGCAGTCGTTCTAGTGCCGCTTGCTGGTCATTGGCTGTCATTCTTGGGGCGATCTCTGGGGATCTGCAGTCGTTCTGGCGCACTCCTTGGTCATTGGCTGGCATTCTGGCACAGTCGTTCTGGTACCGCTCTATGGCCGTTCACTGTCATTCTGGTGCCGCTCGTTGCTCAGGGGAGGCACCAGCATTCGTGGCGCAGACAATGTCCGGCCGATCCGATCTTTTGCGCACCTCAAATGCGCAAAAAAAAAAAGGTGTAATGCCCTTATATCCCACTCAAAACAAATTTGTGTCCTTATATCCCAGTTTATGAGCCAATTCACCTACCCCCTGATCGAGCGTAATCGAGCGTAATAAATGAAGAAACTAGAGCGGTCTGGTCCGGATGGAGAGGTCTTTCGTTCCGGTTACTCGCCTGTTTCCACCAGTTGCACCACAGGTCTTTTCTACGACGTCACCGACATGTCTACCAGCGAACCACACCCACGACCGAAAACCATCGTCAGAAGAGCTGTCATGCCACACACCGTGCGGTCAGAGGGGCACTGTAGAGCGCGTATTGACAACCATCGACGAGCAACCTGTGCAACTACGGAGAAGAAGACTCCCAGACCGAGAAAGAGGTGACATTCTGACAGGTTTACTGCCTGTGCTGATTATTTGACTCAACACGGGGAATTTTACTAGGTCAGGACGATCTCAAGAATTTGACAGATTGAGAGCTCTTTCTCGATGAATTGTGTGGTGGTGCATGGCCGCTCCTGGTTGGTGGAGTGATTTGTCAGGTTGATTCCGTTAACGAACGAGATCTCGACCCTTAAATAGGTGGGCGTGTCGTTGTAGGGGATGTCTTTTGGCATCGGCGGCTTGCTGCTTACCCGAGACGCGCACTACTTCTTAAGGGGACTGAGCGCAAACCAGAACTCAGAGATTGATAACGACTTCCGTCCCTTCGCGGAACGGAACTCCTTCCAGAATCTTCGGAATGAAGTGACCGCCCAGATAGTAGTAGGGGCCCGTTGAACCTGGCAGCACAACGATTTGCAATCTGCGCAATTACCTCTTAGATACGGAGAACTCGCGAAGGATATCATGGACTGCTGGGTCTACGAAAAGAACCGCATGAAGGCGGGCTGTCAATGACAGCGCCTACTTCCGCCGTCTAGCTCGTGTGCATCGACCAGCGACTATTGACTCGCTGCTGGCTCGCCTTGAAATCCCCCTGTGTGGGGCATATAAAAAAGAATAGGCGTGTGTTTGCTTTGTACTACGTGCCTCCAATGCATTGTTTCTACAAAAAGAAAACAGTCCTTTTGGCGATCAGGTCTCTGTCGAATAAGTGTACAATTATCCGCCCGCGCCCCCCCCGACCGCCTCCCTTTACTTACATCTTCACAATAGTTATCACTTTGGCTAGCCCACGCGGCCCACTTGTTATGAGGTTTCACGTGGTAAACTGTCTAAAGGGGGCAGGGAAGGAGGGCGTGTGTGCAACAAAGGTTCTGGCAAAGTATTGAGATGGTGATGTACAGGCGGGGTAAGCGATATACCGTAAAATGTTTTGGACCGGACAAAAAATCCCCACTTGCTTATTCGAGTAAAGTTCGCTTATTGTTGGCCAAAAAATCCAAAACTTGTCCGGTCCAATAACAAGCCCGGTCCAAAATACGTCCAAATCCAACATTTTCCTTTCATCTCGTTCGCAAGGTCTGTTAGTTGCAAGGCCGAACTGGTTCCCCTATAAATCCCGCAGATGATATGCGTGTTGTGCTACGTCATTCGTCGAAACCCAGCTGATCAAGACAAAGACAAGAAGCTACCGTCCCTATTTCATGTTGGCTACCCAGAGCGCATACAAGCACACCATCATCATTGTTCCTCCAGTATCTTCATGCCCACACCCCCTCCCCCTCCATGTCTCACATGTTATACAACGTGTGACATACCATATGCAAAGACAAAACACGTGATTACGTGTGAACACAGTTTAAACCCATGTGGCCACAGTGTTCGTCCCGTGTTATCAACAAAACAGATATCCCTTCTTCTCTTCATAACAAGTGGGTCGCGAAAAAGGGGCGAGGCGAGATATCGCAAAAATACTCGACGTAGCTGCTTCGACTCCGAATGGAGGGGAGGAAATATAGAGGTAGAGGGGCAAATACAATACAAACACAATCTGACTTGTTCTTCGCTTACACCACCGTGTGCTGTTTTCTCTCTCAGGATTTTTGACCTGTTGTGCTTGTGACTTGTCGTGTAGGGGTAGACCCGCATGACCTCACGTCCGTTCAACACGTGGTTCGGTAGTTACAGCACTTGGGATCCCTTCGGCTCTTTGTCTGGAGCATTTCCTTCCAAGCTGGCGCTTATGAAAAAAGAAAAGGAGAAAAGACTGGAAATGGGGGGACGGGGTGGGAGAAGGAACTCGCCTGCAGTAGAAGTAGTACGTGTCTACGCGGGTATCTTTCGCATACACACTGTGTTATCTTCGCCCTTTCTTCTATGTCGCTGTTGGAGGACCTTTTCCTTGGTGATCCAGGCTCTGTTCCAGCTTCTTCTTTTTCTTCGTTTCTGGAACTACGACAAAGCCACTGATCCTGTGCTGCTTGATTTCTTGCCGGATCAAACGGTCACCATCGTCCCAGGGTACAGTTTGTCAGAAACCCAACCTCTCGCGCAACCTGCTCCAGAGCCTTCTTTCCCGCACGCTTCTTTCTTCCATGTCAATACTTGTAATACGCCTGAGCGTTTTCAGACATGTCGGCGACAGGCTTGTCTGTCGCCGACATGTCTGTATTAGTAATAGACCGCGGGGGACAACTCATGAGGGAGAAAAGGAAGTGCGCGGAATCATTCCGGTGGGTTTTCGGGCTCGTCAGACTCCGGACGTGCGGAGGCAAACAGTGCAATCAGGTCCATCCCTATCCCCTGCAGCTGCATTTAGTTTCGTCTGGTGCTGGATTCGACTGTCTCTCACGGTCTATCAGGTCCATCCCTATCCCCTGCAGCTGCATTTAGATTCGTCTGGATTCGACTGTCTCTCACGGTCTATCAGGTCCATCCCTATCCCCTGCAGCTGCATTTAGATTCGTCTGGATTCGACTGTCTCTCACGGTCTATCAGGTCCATCCCTATCCCCTGCAGCTGCATTTAGATTCGTCTGGATTCGACTGTCTCTCACGGTCTATCAGGAGCGGATCGACCGGCTTAGTTCCCTGCCTCGTGCCAACCCCTTGCTCCTTGTTGGCCATCCGAGATGCGGTGCGAAGTCGTCACTGTCACAGTTTCACTGAGGGAGTTGATGCACCACGAAAGTCGATTAGAGAACTTCACACAGCCTTCAGGGTGTGGTTGGTTCAAAGAAAAATTCAAGTTTTCCCACCCTCCCTAACCCCCCGGTGACCTCGCCCAAGCTCGTTTCCCCGGGTTAAGGCAGTCACTCAACATTCCCTTGCGCTAGTGCTATCAGTTACAAAGACGTGTTCTTACTTTTCCCTTTCTTCTAGGCAGTTCTCGTCAGAAAATACGAAGAGCAGAAACTCCTCTGTGCTGTGCTGGCTTTGCTTCCCCCTTTTTCTTGTACTGCTCAAAGTCTCCCGCTGTCGCTATCGGCATGGGTCACTGCGGCGTAAGCGCATAGATTCGCGTTTCACGTCTCGAGCATTTGTTCCACTACATGTAGACCTTCCGTTCCGCTCGTCGAAAAGCATTTGCGCCTCGAGAACCTGCAAGTGTTTGCTGTCGCGGCTCACGCAGGGGACTACCTCTTTTTTGTATAAGTACCTGCTGTTTCTAGGAAATGCTTGAGGAGACTGCCAGCTGCGAAAGATCAAATGCGCTGTAGCACACACGAAACACAGGTAGATCTGGGTTGAGTGGCGGACGTAAGCGTTCAACAAACTGACCTACCTCAAGGGCCATCTAAGGGCGTAGGTCAGTGCTTTAAGCTCGTCGCTTCCATTGGCAGGCTACGCTCCTCAAGGGCCATCTTAGGGTGCAGTAACGGCAGCGCTACTCTTGGGCGGCAGGGCAGGAATTGCAGTGTCAGCACCCACATGGTGGCTAACAGTGCACGCCGAACCCGTGGGCAGCACTGAAACTGCGTTTTCGATGCTGTGCCTGCTCAAGACGGGGCTTCATTGACGAACCAGACCAAATAAACTGAAATCGTGGGCAAATGGTAGGTGTACACCAACAGCTTCGTACGTTTTTTGCCGTGATTGTCAACCTTTTCGCAGGAACGCTCTCACCTCAAATTCTAATCTCCCACCGACCTTTTGAAGTATTCGAAGAATCTGGACGCAGAGAAGTTGATCTTGGAAGCAAGCAAGAATTGAAACCTGAGCGACATCCGGAGAGCTATCTCCATCGACCGTAACTGTGTCAACATGGCTCGCTTCTTATGTATGCACTCTCTTCTGACATGAATTTGTTGTATGACTCATAATCAGTGCTGCAGTTTTAATGAAACTCTTGTAACTCTTGCAATCAGTTCCTCTCTACGCATCATAGTCTCTGCAGGATTGATTCGTTCCCATCTTCGAACATCCACGCACCCATCCTCCCCGCACTCCCGAATCAGATCGGAAGAATCTTCGAACGTAATACCCCGTCGGTAGCCAGCCGGAGACCAACCTTGTATCCCAAGGTCCTGCCAACCCGCCGGGATCCCTCCCCACGCCTCCTCTCAGAATACCGAAGACGGAAAGCAGTTTAACGAATGCGTCTGGTTGGCAGATTCATCACGTCTCTTTTTGCGGTGCCGCTGCTTGAGGACACCTTGACGTCTCCCCAAGCAGGAATTGCAGCACGTCGGAGAAAGTCTATACTGATGTGTGTGTCGACCACAAATATCAGTACAGGGGACAAAAGTACTAGCAAACAACAAGCAATGCAAGCGCTGGCGGAAGCTCTTGCCAACATCAAAAAAACCAGAAGCCGTTTCGTGAGCGAGGCTCGAGAGACGGATGAGTGCGGAAGTTGACTGAGCAGTGCGAGAACATGGTCGCCGACCTGGACACCAGAGACTAACAAATTGAAGGGGGGGGAAGGGGGCGCGGCGTCTTTGAATAATGCCTACTGTTTCCTTCCGCGTGAAGGCACACGGAAGAGGGCCGTGGTGACCCCAGCGAATGAAAGGGCTCCTTTTCCGCGGCAGGATTTATCTAGCAAGGTGGCCGGTGCTTCTCATTGGCCCCGACGCACGCCAGCGTCCTCCTCCAAACCCTCGCTGCCTCTATTTATGTCTCTCTTTCTCTTTTCTTCCCGCCCACCCTGCCCCAGAAAAGATGATTGGGGGATGACGTTTTTGGAATACCGACGGACAATGTCCCACCCTGGGGCCGTGGCCGGGGTGGGTGGGTCCCCTAATACTGGTCCAATACTGGTCCAATACTGGTCCAATTTTGGTCCAATTTTGGTCCAATTTTGGTCCAATTTTGGTCCAATTTTGGTCCAATTTTGGTCCAATTTTGGTCCAATTTTGGTCCAATTTTGGTCCAATTTTGGTCTAATTTTGGTCCAATTTTGGTCCCCGAAAACTATGCGCAACTATGCGGAACAGCCCAAACAACTATGCGGAATGCTTTGTGCGCTTCACTCGGTGACAATGATCAGTTCAATGAAATGAACGCGAAAGGAAGAAAACTAAACGAATTGCACTTACGATGGGGTAACCCCCCGAGATAGCCGCTGAATGGTGAGAGAAACAGGCTAGGCCAGGAGGTCACACCACCAAACCCATATCGCCAGTCAGGAACTGCCTAACTGCAAGTGCCATGTCGGCCATATTCTTATCGGAAATTGCCGATAACGGAACCCGTGACGGAAGGTCAGCAGGATTCCCGGCGCTTGTTACCCAGCGCACAGATAAGGAAATGTTCATGTGGCGCAGGCGTGTGAGCCCGTTCACCACGGCATCGTTCAAAGTCTGCGATCGCAGACATGCCCCTTTCCGCGCAACACCCTGCACCGTCGTGTTGTCAACCACGACGGTGACCGTGCCGCCCGCGTACTTGTCAGGCACTGCCGACACACAAAGTTCAAATGCAAGGGCCTCCAGCTCGTTGATGTGAAGGCCCTTCTCTTTCCTGGACCACCGCGAGCCCAGAACTTCGATCGCGTTGGTGGCGACGTCAACCAGCACGCCGCCCCATCCCTCGAGACTTGCGTCCACAAACACGGTGAGCGACGGCACCCGGGCCGCCACTGGCATTCTTCGCTTCTCCAACACCGCGCGAACCCAGCCGTCGAGTAGCCGCTGCACACTACCCGAGAGGCGAATCGTCTGGTCGACGGCCTTCTCGCCCCGGTTCAGCGCATTCGTCAACCGGCGAAGAAACTTCAAGGCGAAGTAGAACTCGCCGACATAAACACCCACGATGGCCGACGCGTGCAGCAACCGACCACCCAGCGTCTCCAGACCGGACGCGGACATCGCACCCTTGCGCACCTCTTCCAGATCCCGTGCCAATTTCTTCGACAACCTTGCCGAAATGCCGACTTTCCTGCCCTGGTGGTCCCAGTCCACCCCGATAAACTCGTACCGGGTGCTGGCGGTTCTCGTGTCTGCGTCTTTCCACGTTACCTTCGAACGAGCTGCCAATTCGTCAACCTTGCGGGACGCCTCGAGCACGTCTTTCCGGGACCCTGCGTAGCGCACGTTGTCGACCCACGTGTGCACCGTCACAGCCGCTGGCACCACATGCACCGTCTTAACGAAATCGGGGTGCCCGGCGATCGTCGAAGTCAACGTGTGCATCAATTCCGGTGCACACGTGTGGCCCATCGGCAGGCGGGTGAGGTCCCACCAATCGCCTGCGTCGTCCTGGAAGCGAAAGGCATCCCGTGCCCCCCGCGGAACTTCTACGCCGTAAAATCCGCAGTGGAGGTCGCGTGTCGAGCCACGCTCCGCGTGCACCGCGTCGAGGTACGTGCTGACGTGCTTCAGCGGTACCTGGGCCTCGTAGCCATCCGCCTCGATCGTCGTTTGCCTCGTGCGTCCACAAAATAAAACGCTGGCGCAGTGCGCCCTCCTTTTCCTCCACCACAGTGAACGGGACGTTGTCCGACCTACCCGGGCCGCTAGCCCGTTGCGCAATGCCGTTCATCTCCAGCTCCTCCGCATGCTTCGCTTGCAGCCGCGAAACCCGTCGAGAAGAAGACCGCCGCAACTTCGCCACATCGAACGTCCGCCGCCACGTCTCATCGAACCTGGCCCGCGTCGTCTCGTTCATACGCCCACGCAACAGCCCCACGTTCATGAGTCGCACGTTGTCGACGTGCAACGGCGAAGCCTTCTCGTCCTCCGTCTTCGGTAGGCGCGGCTGTTTGCCGCGCTTGAACACCGAGTGGTGCTGCCGCATGAACCGTCTCGGATCATCGTGGCCCCGCTTCCGGCCCTTCACAGGTGTTCGGTCACCTCCGCCGATCTCAACACGCGCGCCAGTGCCACCACATCCGACGTGTACCTCACCGTCATTTGCGCCAACGTCGGGTCGACGTTGTCGGCGGTGCTTCGCCAAGCGCGAAATCAGGTGCTCGGGAAACGGAGCCCCCGCCGCTTTCGCGCACACGAGGTGGTCGACCGCCCCTCGTTTGATACTGTCGCCGAGTACCGGCACATCCGCGGTTCGCGCGCCCACGGAAGTGATCATCGACTGGGGAACTCGTTCCAGAAACCCGTATTGTCTGAGCAAAACAGCGGTGATTCGCGGGGTGTTGACGGAGGAGATCGCGGCGTTGGTACGTGGCGCGGGGAATTTCAGCCCGCTGACGCCGGTGACAACGTCGCAGCTCGACGGGATGTCACAGATAGCAAGATGAATGAAAAAAGACCCCGCCTCGTTTACCCATGCCGTTCATTTGAAGGAATCCATCCGTGAGACTTACGCCGTCCAAGTGCCCGTGCCTTGCAACCCTTGAGTGCAAGTATAATATTATACTTCCTCCCGTTACGATACCGCTCCTGGGGGGCAGGGAAAAAAAGCGAAGGATGAAAAGCAATGGTGAGGTCCGTCCCCTTCGATGTGGTTGTTGCAAACGAATATGCTCCGAGGTAATCAACAAACCACGAAAGGGCTCCAAGCGCGGCACGTCAAGTGACCCACCGCCAGCAGCAAAGAAACGAAAGTGCGCCAGATGTGGTGATTCGGGTCACAACGTTTTGACATGCAAGAAGCAGGATGATACATAGCAGATCGGTGAATGTCGTTTTCCCTTGTTCCCTTATCAAACAAAGATGGAACCCAAAAAACACCGAATTCCAATGTGGAGAGCGGCTCACAACGTGTACTTTCCGGACAAGAAGATGCCACATGTCAACATATGACACGGAAGATTTGTGTTTGCCCAAGATCATCCATTCTCTGTCGCCAGCGTCTCGACCCTGAGACGTGAATCTGAAAGTAACACCTCCCGCTTCAGGCTGCCCGTGATGCAGTCTGCATCTGATTGCTACCACCCACACATTGTGTTCGTGTCGTTGTACATTTTAGCCGCTCACCCAATGACACAGATGGTTCGACGGCTCTGTATATTGCCAGCGAGAACGGTCACTCAGAAGTTGTCAAGGAATTGATCGCAGCTGGTGCCAAGGTCGACGTGCAGGACAATGGTATGTTTTACGATGCGAAGAATGTTTTTTTGTTCATGTGGGTGCTATGAGGCCTCCACGTGCGAGGCAGATGACATCACAGAAGAGGCATAGGTATTGCAGAAGGGGGTACAGCTACTGGACGTCCGGCTCAGCAAACTCGAAGGCTTGAATGTAGCCGGTGCTTCTCACTGGCCCCGACGCACGCCAGCGTCCTCCTCCAAACCCTCGCTACCTCTATTTATGTCTCTCTTTCTCTTTTCTTCCCGCCCTCCCTGCCCCAGAAAAGATGATTGGGTGGGTCGCGTTTCTGCGGACCTTGTTCAATGAGGAAGAGTGGAGGGACGTGAGTAGAAGCCTCCGAGGCCTCCCGGACGATACGACCCTTCTGACACTGGAGAGGCTTCCGATGTGGGCACTTCCGGTGCGTGTGCCCAGTCCTGAGCTGTACCGCAGAGTACAGGACTTGGTGAGAGCGCGTGATCAGAGCTCTCCTGCGCTGGTCAGTCCCGTAACACCGGTTGAGAAGAGGTCAACGTCTCAGCGGCGGGCGCTAAAGCGTGCCCTCGAGGACGTCCCCCTGATGCAGCCCGCCCTCGCATGAGGAGCCTGTACACGACTGCAGGCACAAGGAGGGTCAACAACTCGAACACGGCCACGTACAGGGAGTGGCGTGCGAGCGAGGGCGTGCATCCATACCCGACGACGGTCCGGAGGCTTGAGAACTTCGGCGGATACCTGTAGGCATGAAAGATGAGGCGTACAAGGCGCCCCACAACATCATCAACGCCATCTTAGCCGAGGACACGGCGGATGGTTGGGTTCTCGAGAATCCTGCTGACGACATCCGCAGGATGATCAGAGCGTTGAAGAGAGCGGCGCCTGACCCTGAGAGCGACGAGCCCCGAGGCGCCGCACAGTCCCGTCAGATCTTCGGCTTCGTGCGGACCGTTGGCGGGTACGGCGCGGATGTGCAGCTGCTGGGTGAGCACTTCACTCTCCATGCAGTCGATCCTGACGGAGGATGTCCGCGTCGGCGAGGGCGGCGTGAGGGTTGGATCGACTATGTTCAAGGCAACAGGGACGTGCAGTAGATACCTCACCTTTGAAAGCATCAATCTGTTGCCCCCTTTGCTCCTGCCGAATGGACCCGACAGCGTGCCAGAGTCTATTCTGTACTGCCCTGTCGAGGTCTTTTCCCTTCTGAAACTCATGGCCAAGGGGAAACGCCTCTTGTGCCGGTTTCCCGTCCATGCCTCGTTTAGGGATGCCCTCCGCGGGACTGCGGGGAAGCGGGGCATCCTGCAGCCGTTCAACGACGCCGACTGCTCGGGACGGACGAGGGCGCGTTTTCTAACCCACAGTGCCCGGATAGATGGTTGTTGCATCCCTTCTGAAAGCGGGTATGGACCCCATGCAGGTTCAAAAGATGGGTGATTGGGCATCAGGAGACATGGTGACCCACTACGACGAGAAAGTCCTAAGGGACCCAGGGTGTGTTGAGGCGTAAAAAGCTTACACCGAGCCACTCGAAGTTCTCGTACAGAAAGTGAAGAACAAGAAGGCAACCCGTGTCCCCGACGTCGACTGCGAGACATGCCACCGAAGAACGGAGGGCTCCACAAAAGAGCTCTACGTTTTCCCAAGTGTGATGGATGTGGCTCTTAAGCAAGATCCCATATATTTACTACGTTTTACAAGGTTGCCGACCAAATTTACTAATTCTTACAAACGTCGCAATCATAGCAAGATGAATGAAAAAAGACCCCGCCTCGTTTACCCATGCCGTTCATTTGAAGGAATCCATCCGTGAGACTTACGCCGTCCAAGTGCCCGTGCCTTGCAACCCTTGAGTGCAAGTATAATATTATACTTCCTCCCGTTACGATACCGCTCCTGGGGGGCAGGGAAAAAAAGCGAAGGATGAAAAGCAATGGTGAGGTCCGTCCCCTTCGATGTGGTTGTTGCAAACGAATATGCTCCGAGGTAATCAACAAACCACGAAAGGGCTCCAAGCGCGGCACGTCAAGTGACCCACCGCCAGCAGCAAAGAAACGAAAGTGCGCCAGATGTGGTGATTCGGGTCACAACGTTTTGACATGCAAGAAGCAGGATGATACATAGCAGATCGGTGAATGTCGTTTTCCCTTGTTCCCTTATCAAACAAAGATGGAACCCAAAAAACACCGAATTCCAATGTGGAGAGCGGCTCACAACGTGTACTTTCCGGACAAGAAGATGCCACATGTCAACATATGACACGGAAGATTTGTGTTTGCCCAAGATCATCCATTCTCTGTCGCCAGCGTCTCGACCCTGAGACGTGAATCTGAAAGTAACACCTCCCGCTTCAGGCTGCCCGTGATGCAGTCTGCATCTGATTGCTACCACCCACACATTGTGTTCGTGTCGTTGTACATTTTAGCCGCTCACCCAATGACACAGATGGTTCGACGGCTCTGCATATTGCCAGCGAGAACGGTCACTCAGAAGTTGTCAAGGAATTGATCGCAGCTGGTGCCAAGGTCGACGTGCAGGACAATGGTATGTTTTACGATGCGAAGAATGTTTTTTTGTTCATGTGGGTGCTATGAGGCCCCACGTGTGAGGCAGATGACATCACAGAAGAGGCATAGGTATTGCAGAAGGGGGTACAGCTACTGGACGTCCGGCTCAGCAAACTCGAAGGCTTGAATGTAGCCGGTGCTTCTCACTGGCCCCGACGCACGCCAGCGTCCTCCTCCAAACCCTCGCTACCTCTATTTATGTCTCTCTTTCTCTTTTCTTCCCGCCCTCCCTGCCCCAGAAAAGATGATTGGGTGGGTCGCGTTTCTGCGGACCTTGTTCAATGAGGAAGAGTGGAGGGACGTGAGTAGAAGCCTCCGAGGCCTCCCGGACGATACGACCCTTCTGACACTGGAGAGGCTTCCGATGTGGGCACTTCCGGTGCGTGTGCCCAGTCCTGAGCTGTACCGCAGAGTACAGGACTTGGTGAGAGCGCGTGATCAGAGCTCTCCTGCGCTGGTCAGTCCCGTAACACCGGTTGAGAAGAGGTCAACGTCTCAGCGGCGGGCGCTAAAGCGTGCCCTCGAGGACGTCCCCCTGATGCAGCCCGCCCTCGCATGAGGAGCCTGTACACGACTGCAGGCACAAGGAGGGTCAACAACTCGAACACGGCCACGTACAGGGAGTGGCGTGCGAGCGAGGGCGTGCATCCATACCCGACGACGGTCCGGAGGCTTGAGAACTTCGGCGGATACCTGTAGGCATGAAAGATGAGGCGTACAAGGCGCCCCACAACATCATCAACGCCATCTTAGCCGAGGACACGGCGGATGGTTGGGTTCTCGAGAATCCTGCTGACGACATCCGCAGGATGATCAGAGCGTTGAAGAGAGCGGCGCCTGACCCTGAGAGCGACGAGCCCCGAGGCGCCGCACAGTCCCGTCAGATCTTCGGCTTCGTGCGGACCGTTGGCGGGTACGGCGCGGATGTGCAGCTGCTGGGTGAGCACTTCACTCTCCATGCAGTCGATCCTGACGGAGGATGTCCGCGTCGGCGAGGGC
Organism: Diplonema papillatum; assembly: GCA_030068145.1. NCBI lineage: Eukaryota > Euglenozoa > Diplonemea > Diplonemida > Diplonemidae > Diplonema > Diplonema papillatum. The sequence continues at coordinate 6,085 of JAPJBO010001211.1, read as the reverse complement.
GGCGTGAGGGTTGGATCGACTATGTTCAAGGCAACAGGGACGTGCAGTAGATACCTCACCTTTGAAAGCATCAATCTGTTGCCCCCTTTGCTCCTGCCGAATGGACCCGACAGCGTGCCAGAGTCTATTCTGTACTGCCCTGTCGAGGTCTTTTCCCTTCTGAAACTCATGGCCAAGGGGAAACGCCTCTTGTGCCCGTTTCCCGTCCATGCCTCGTTTAGGGATGCCCTCCGCGGGACTGCGGGGAAGCGGGGCATCCTGCAGCCGTTCAACGACGCCGACTGCTCGGGACGGACGAGGGCGCGTTTTCTAACCCACAGTGCCCGGATAGATGGTTGTTGCATCCCTTCTGAAAGCGGGTATGGACCCCATGCAGGTTCAAAAGATGGGTGATTGGGCATCAGGAGACATGGTGACCCACTACGACGAGAAAGTCCTAAGGGACCCAGGGTGTGTTGAGGCGTAAAAAGCTTACACCGAGCCACTCGAAGTTCTCGTACAGAAAGTGAAGAACAAGAAGGCAACCCGTGTCCCCGACGTCGACTGCGAGACATGCCACCGAAGAACGGAGGGCTCCACAAAAGAGCTCTACGTTTTCCCAAGTGTGATGGATGTGGCTCTTAAGCAAGATCCCATATATTTACTACGTTTTACAAGGTTGCCGACCAAATTTACTAATTCTTACAAACGTCGCAATCATAGCAAGATGAATGAAAAAAGACCCCGCCTCGTTTACCCATGCCGTTCATTTGAAGGAATCCATCCGTGAGACTTACGCCGTCCAAGTGCCCGTGCCTTGCAACCCTTGAGTGCAAGTATAATATTATACTTCCTCCCGTTACGATACCGCTCCTGGGGGGCAGGGAAAAAAAGCGAAGGATGAAAAGCAATGGTGAGGTCCGTCCCCTTCGATGTGGTTGTTGCAAACGAATATGCTCCGAGGTAATCAACAAACCACGAAAGGGCTCCAAGCGCGGCACGTCAAGTGACCCACCGCCAGCAGCAAAGAAACGAAAGTGCGCCAGATGTGGTGATTCGGGTCACAACGTTTTGACATGCAAGAAGCAGGATGATACATAGCAGATCGGTGAATGTCGTTTTCCCTTGTTCCCTTATCAAACAAAGATGGAACCCAAAAAACACCGAATTCCAATGTGGAGAGCGGCTCACAACGTGTACTTTCCGGACAAGAAGATGCCACATGTCAACATATGACACGGAAGATTTGTGTTTGCCCAAGATCATCCATTCTCTGTCGCCAGCGTCTCGACCCTGAGACGTGAATCTGAAAGTAACACCTCCCGCTTCAGGCTGCCCGTGATGCAGTCTGCATCTGATTGCTACCACCCACACATTGTGTTCGTGTCGTTGTACATTTTAGCCGCTCACCCAATGACACAGATGGTTCGACGGCTCTGCATATTGCCAGCGAGAACGGTCACTCAGAAGTTGTCAAGGAATTGATCGCAGCTGGTGCCAAGGTCGACGTGCAGGACAATGGTATGTTTTACGATGCGAAGAATGTTTTTTTGTTCATGTGGGTGCTATGTGCGAGGCAGATGACATCACAGAAGAGGCATAGGTATTGCAGAAGGGGGTACAGCTACTGGACGTCCGGCTCAGCAAACTCGAAGGCTTGAATGTAGCCGGTGCTTCTCACTGGCCCCGACGCACGCCAGCGTCCTCCTCCAAACCCTCGCTACCTCTATTTATGTCTCTCTTTCTCTTTTCTTCCCGCCCTCCCTGCCCCAGAAAAGATGATTGGGTGGGTCGCGTTTCTGCGGACCTTGTTCAATGAGGAAGAGTGGAGGGACGTGAGTAGAAGCCTCCGAGGCCTCCCGGACGATACGACCCTTCTGACACTGGAGAGGCTTCCGATGTGGGCACTTCCGGTGCGTGTGCCCAGTCCTGAGCTGTACCGCAGAGTACAGGACTTGGTGAGAGCGCGTGATCAGAGCTCTCCTGCGCTGGTCAGTCCCGTAACACCGGTTGAGAAGAGGTCAACGTCTCAGCGGCGGGCGCTAAAGCGTGCCCTCGAGGACGTCCCCCTGATGCAGCCCGCCCTCGCATGAGGAGCCTGTACACGACTGCAGGCACAAGGAGGGTCAACAACTCGAACACGGCCACGTACAGGGAGTGGCGTGCGAGCGAGGGCGTGCATCCATACCCGACGACGGTCCGGAGGCTTGAGAACTTCGGCGGATACCTGTAGGCATGAAAGATGAGGCGTACAAGGCGCCCCACAACATCATCAACGCCATCTTAGCCGAGGACACGGCGGATGGTTGGGTTCTCGAGAATCCTGCTGACGACATCCGCAGGATGATCAGAGCGTTGAAGAGAGCGGCGCCTGACCCTGAGAGCGACGAGCCCCGAGGCGCCGCACAGTCCCGTCAGATCTTCGGCTTCGTGCGGACCGTTGGCGGGTACGGCGCGGATGTGCAGCTGCTGGGTGAGGGCTCCACAAAAGAGCTCTACGTTTTCCCAAGGGAGATGGATGTGGCTCTTAAGCAAGATCCCATATATTTACTACGTTTTACAAGGTTGCCGACCAAATTTACTAATTCTTACAAACGTCGCAATCATAGCAAGATGAATGAAAAAAGACCCCGCCTCGTTTACCCATGCCGTTCATTTGAAGGAATCCATCCGTGAGACTTACGCCGTCCAAGTGCCCGTGCCTTGCAACCCTTGAGTGCAAGTATAATATTATACTTCCTCCCGTTACGATACCGCTCCTGGGGGGCAGGGAAAAAAAGCGAAGGATGAAAAGCAATGGTGAGGTCCGTCCCCTTCGATGTGGTTGTTGCAAACGAATATGCTCCGAGGTAATCAACAAACCACGAAAGGGCTCCAAGCGCGGCACGTCAAGTGACCCACCGCCAGCAGCAAAGAAACGAAAGTGCGCCAGATGTGGTGATTCGGGTCACAACGTTTTGACATGCAAGAAGCAGGATGATACATAGCAGATCGGTGAATGTCGTTTTCCCTTGTTCCCTTATCAAACAAAGATGGAACCCAAAAAACACCGAATTCCAATGTGGAGAGCGGCTCACAACGTGTACTTTCCGGACAAGAAGATGCCACATGTCAACATATGACACGGAAGATTTGTGTTTGCCCAAGATCATCCATTCTCTGTCGCCAGCGTCTCGACCCTGAGACGTGAATCTGAAAGTAACACCTCCCGCTTCAGGCTGCCCGTGATGCAGTCTGCATCTGATTGCTACCACCCACACATTGTGTTCGTGTCGTTGTACATTTTAGCCGCTCACCCAATGACACAGATGGTTGGACGGCTCTGCATATTGCCAGCGAGAACGGTCACTCAGAAGTTGTCAAGGAATTGATCGCAGCTGGTGCCAAGGTCGACGTGCAGGACAATGGTATGTTTTACGATGCGAAGAATGTTTTTTTGTTCATGTGGAGGCAGATGACATCACAGAAGAGGCATAGGTATTGCAGAAGGGGGTACAGCTACTGGACGTCCGGCTCAGCAAACTCGAAGGCTTGAATGTAGCCGGTGCTTCTCACTGGCCCCGACGCACGCCAGCGTCCTCCTCCAAACCCTCGCTACCTCTATTTATGTCTCTCTTTCTCTTTTCTTCCCGCCCTCCCTGCCCCAGAAAAGATGATTGGGTGGGTCGCGTTTCTGCGGACCTTGTTCAATGAGGAAGAGTGGAGGGACGTGAGTAGAAGCCTCCGAGGCCTCCCGGACGATACGACCCTTCTGACACTGGAGAGGCTTCCGATGTGGGCACTTCCGGTGCGTGTGCCCAGTCCTGAGCTGTACCGCAGAGTACAGGACTTGGTGAGAGCGCGTGATCAGAGCTCTCCTGCGCTGGTCAGTAACACCGGTTGAGAAGAGGTCAACGTCTCAGCGGCGGGCGCTAAAGCGTGCCCTCGAGGACGTCCCCCTGATGCAGCCCGCCCTCGCATGAGGAGCCTGTACACGACTGCAGGCACAAGGAGGGTCAACAACTCGAACACGGCCACGTACAGGGAGTGGCGTGCGAGCGAGGGCGTGCATCCATACCCGACGACGGTCCGGAGGCTTGAGAACTTCGGCGGATACCTGTAGGCATGAAAGATGAGGCGTACAAGGCGCCCCACAACATCATCAACGCCATCTTAGCCGAGGACACGGCGGATGGTTGGGTTCTCGAGAATCCTGCTGACGACATCCGCAGGATGATCAGAGCGTTGAAGAGAGCGGCGCCTGACCCTGAGAGCGACGAGCCCCGAGGCGCCGCACAGTCCCGTCAGATCTTCGGCTTCGTGCGGACCGTTGGCGGGTACGGCGCGGATGTGCAGCTGCTGGGTGAGCACTTCACTCTCCATGCAGTCGATCCTGACGGAGGATGTCCGCGTCGGCGAGGGCGGCGTGAGGGTTGGATCGACTATGTTCAAGGCAACAGGGACGTGCAGTAGATACCTCACCTTTGAAAGCATCAATCTGTTGCCCCCTTTGCTCCTGCCGAATGGACCCGACAGCGTGCCAGAGTCTATTCTGTACTGCCCTGTCGAGGTCTTTTCCCTTCTGAAACTCATGGCCAAGGGGAAACGCCTCTTGTGCCCGTTTCCCGTCCATGCCTCGTTTAGGGATGCCCTCCGCGGGACTGCGGGGAAGCGGGGCATCCTGCAGCCGTTCAACGACGCCGACTGCTCGGGACGGACGAGGGCGCGTTTTCTAACCCACAGTGCCCGGATAGATGGTTGTTGCATCCCTTCTGAAAGCGGGTATGGACCCCATGCAGGTTCAAAAGATGGGTGATTGGGCATCAGGAGACATGGTGACCCACTACGACGAGAAAGTCCTAAGGGACCCAGGGTGTGTTGAGGCGTAAAAAGCTTACACCGAGCCACTCGAAGTTCTCGTACAGAAAGTGAAGAACAAGAAGGCAACCCGTGTCCCCGACGTCGACTGCGAGACATGCCACCGAAGAACGGAGGGCTCCACAAAAGAGCTCTACGTTTTCCCAAGTGTGATGGATGTGGCTCTTAAGCAAGATCCCATATATTTACTACGTTTTACAAGGTTGCCGACCAAATTTACTAATTCTTACAAACGTCGCAATCATAGCAAGATGAATGAAAAAAGACCCCGCCTCGTTTACCCATGCCGTTCATTTGAAGGAATCCATCCGTGAGACTTACGCCGTCCAAGTGCCCGTGCCTTGCAACCCTTGAGTGCAAGTATAATATTATACTTCCTCCCGTTACGATACCGCTCCTGGGGGGCAGGGAAAAAAAGCGAAGGATGAAAAGCAATGGTGAGGTCCGTCCCCTTCGATGTGGTTGTTGCAAACGAATATGCTCCGAGGTAATCAACAAACCACGAAAGGGCTCCAAGCGCGGCACGTCAAGTGACCCACCGCCAGCAGCAAAGAAACGAAAGTGCGCCAGATGTGGTGATTCGGGTCACAACGTTTTGACATGCAAGAAGCAGGATGATACATAGCAGATCGGTGAATGTCGTTTTCCCTTGTTCCCTTATCAAACAAAGATGGAACCCAAAAAACACCGAATTCCAATGTGGAGAGCGGCTCACAACGTGTACTTTCCGGACAAGAAGATGCCACATGTCAACATATGACACGGAAGATTTGTGTTTGCCCAAGATCATCCATTCTCTGTCGCCAGCGTCTCGACCCTGAGACGTGAATCTGAAAGTAACACCTCCCGCTTCAGGCTGCCCGTGATGCAGTCTGCATCTGATTGCTACCACCCACACATTGTGTTCGTGTCGTTGTACATTTTAGCCGCTCACCCAATGACACAGATGGTCGACGGCTCTGCATATTGCCAGCGAGAACGGTCACTCAGAAGTTGTCAAGGAATTGATCGCAGCTGGTGCCAAGGTCGACGTGCAGGACAATGGTATGTTTTACGATGCGAAGAATGTTTTTTTGTTCATGTGGAGGCAGATGACATCACAGAAGAGGCATAGGTATTGCAGAAGGGGGTACAGCTACTGGACGTCCGGCTCAGCAAACTCGAAGGCTTGAATGTAGCCGGTGCTTCTCACTGGCCCCGACGCACGCCAGCGTCCTCCTCCAAACCCTCGCTACCTCTATTTATGTCT